>JAODAC010010053.1:0-26599 GCA_027575185.1 Mimaenictus wilsoni
CATGGCAGAAAGACTGTAATGGTCGATAGCCGTTGAAATATATCTATCTATCTATCTATACAAGAAAACATGCGTAAACGACTTTTTTAAAGGTTTATCTGGTTTGTAGTATATTACAGAGATTTCTAGATCCTCTCCTTCCACCTGAATAGTTGAATGGTTGGCCATAGTTAGAAGTAGCTTTAAGAGATGGTGCTAGTCATACAAAAAAAAATAAATTATAGATTTAAATCGGCAACTAATTTTATAATACATTGGAATACGTGTTCATACAACTTATTCTCGCTAAAAATATTTCTTAAATAAATAAATACATTAAATAAAAATATAAAATATATTTGAGCCATTAATTTCTGTGTTTTTTTTTCTTCTCTTTTTTTTGTTGGAGAAATTAGTAGAATTCAGGCCAAAAACAAAAACGATGTAAACAGACGTTAATTGCGAATCGCTGCCGATTGACCGAACCTTTTGTGAGCGTACGTACCACGTGTTGTCACGTGCAATATCAGAGCGGACACGAATCGCACATTTTTACCCAGTTTTCGGCGGAATTACGAAACAACGCATTCGCTCGTATCGCACTGCGCCACTTTTCATTAAATGCCGCACAATTCGAACGTACTTGATTCATATCGGATTCATTCGCCATCCACGCGGTGCCGCGAGCTCCAGCCGCATATTACGCACTTTATTCCGCCTGCCAGAGGATTGCCACGAGAACTGAAAACAACCACTTCAATTGAATGGGGGGCTGGCGACAGAGACAAAATCCCATGTCTCTGTGGAGTTCATTTAATTGGAGCAAGCGTTGTTTTATTGCTCGCAATTAATCAGCGCTGCTCAATAGTTTATTATTTCCGAATTGCATCAGCTAAATAGAAATGATTAAAAGTGATTAAAATTTAATCATGCCCCGAAAATGAGCGCGACTTAATTGAAAACGTAGTTTCCTGTTTGATTACGATCAAGTACTGGGCTTATTTCATATTAATTAACTTGTCATTTGATGGCTTACTATCTATTCAATTATTTATTTTATCTGTAAGTTGTCACTGGGTTTAACTAGTCGGTGATTAATTACGGGATTTATTTGTTAATAAATATTAGCAAATATTAATATTGTAACAGGAATAAATAATTTAAAAATGAAATGAAAATTTTTACGGTGTTTATAAATGAATATCGGGGTTTTAAAGCTTTGTAATTTTAATTCTATAAAACGTGTATTTGTAAGAAACATATAAAATGAAAGAACAACTCAAACAATTTTATACAAAATCTTAAACTGTTTAAATATGCTTACCAATCTTGAGTAATAACCTTTTTAGTTTGTACTAACCAACGAATTTGTTAGCGTTTTCGTATAATTTCCGAACATTTATCACAGAAATTGCCCATTCATGACTCGCTTGCCGAACGGATTTCATCGAGGTATACCTGAAACACTCTCTCACTCTCTCTACAAATTTTTCGCAAAACCTTGGTCGTGTCTTATATTTCTTTTTATGAAGATACTTGGAATTATAGATTTTTGGGTGTTTATAAATGAATATCGGGGTTTTAAAGCTATGTAGTTTTTATTTTATGAAACGCACAATTATAAGGAACACATGAAATGAAAGAGTAACTCAAACAGTTTTATATGCAATCTTATAATTTTTCAATATGGTTACCATTCATGAGTTATAAGCTTTTTAGGTTTTACTAACGAATAATTGTAAGGGTTTCCGTTTAATTTCCAAACATTAATCACCGAAATTGCCCATTCACGACGGGTCTTCAGAACAAATTTCGTCAAGACATATTTCAAAATCTCTCATGCTTCCTTTATATATTTTTTCCGGACACTTGGTTGTCCCTTCCACTTCCGTTTTCGTTGGTAAAAGAAAGCATCCACTACAATGCGGTAGAAACAAATTAAGTGATGAATTAACAAAAAACGTTGTGTAACGTACTGTTTGCAAAATACGAAAAATACTAAGATGCTTGGTAAAACTGTTTGAGTTTCTCTTTCATTTAGTGTGTTACACATGATTGTAAGTATCATATTATAAATTCTACGAAGATATTCATTTATAGACACTCGAGTTCCAAGAATTCACCTACCTCAATTTCCAAGTTTACAGAGATGTACAGCAAACAATTAGTAATTTCATCACTCCCGAAACAAGTGCATATCATGCATAATTCTGCTGATCAAACCAACCGACAGACATCCTAGCCAACAACCAAAATTGCCTTAATTACTCTGGCTGATGGCAGAAACCACCAGCTTGGAATGCAACCGTCTGAAACACACTTACATGTGTACAATGCGAGACGTCCGACAATTATCCGCGTAATTATGACGCTATACCCGTAACCGCATGCAGTCAATGTTCCCGACTCAATTGCACAAATACAGCCGTCTGAAAATTCGCCGAAAATGCCAAAAGTGCGCTTAATTTTCCCCAATTTCCTGTTTGACGCTATTTGTGGGCACACCCACGAGTGGATTACCACTCGGTCTTCATATCACGAAAACGATTTCGTTAATATCACCGCCATCGGCTTTCAATGTCATGCTTTCCTCTCTACATCGCTGCAAAATCCTGCGAATTTCATTATGTCGGCATTTGGATGCACTCCAAAACTAACGTGCGAGAGCTACCGGCGCCTTCACCATCGCATCCGCGTCGGTTCATATGGCAGTTAGCAAACCGCATCATATTTGAATTTCCGCAATTAAATTGAGAGTAATCGTCGGCATGTCGCTGTTACTGCAGTTACGGCGCCGACGTCAAGTGCAACTAATATTTAATCTTCTCGCGCTTTGGTACATCACTCGAAACTTTGAAATAGGCAGTGCGCGAGATTGTAATTAGAGAGATAAGTTATACGAGTGGATATTAACAAGAATAATCGGGATGAATATTAATATATTACATGCTGTGTATATTAAAATTGTTTGCAGTATTTTTTAATAAATGATATTTTTTAATAAATAAAAGAACTGACAGTGATAACGTAGCTTGAAATGCTGCAACAAATTACTTTTTAGGATACATTTCTAACACGAACCAATATGACAGCCCTTTATTGAAGTGCGGTGAACGCACTGGGTTCCACAAAGGATTAACGGATGTATACTGACTTGGGCAGCTCTTAATGATAGGCCCGCAGTTAGAGCCGATTTCTAGAAAACCACGTTATAAATCGATGCGTCGCTGGGTTCAGCAGTGAAAAACACTTATTTTGCGACTTTATGATTAATTTTAACAAGTTTTTCCACTCTTCTATATTAATAATTACTAGTTAGAATTTATAATTTTCTATAAATTTAAGAGATAAATTTATATAAAATAAAATTTATCTGGAGAAGACTTTATCCCTTGTGGGCGATATGAAGAAGTAAAATGCATTCTATGAGTTATATATCAGCATATTCCCAGTTTTATAGTCTATTAGGTGGTATATAGATTATTAATATCTTTATCGTATAAAACCTTGTTTTGGGAGTGTATATGAAAGCGCGCTGAGAACTGTCGGGCCGAACGCAACTACGCAACTCATATATGAACAATTTACATGCACTCAACAGCTCGCTCCGATATACACCTATAAAAAAGGCTCTTATATAATTAGAATAGTTAATATATAATATAAATAGTTATTATATAATTAAATAGATTATAAAACAGAGAATATCCTGATGTAAAACTGATTGCATACATTTAACTCGTTCATAGCGTAATTGCAGAGTAAAGTCTCCCCCTTATAACTCTATGTAAAAATATAAAATTTTAAATTCTGACTATTGATTATAGATGCAAAAGAATAAACCTTTCTAATGGTGTCTCATTTACTCTGATAGTATTATTCTAAATATGGTCTAATTCAAGATAAAGAGACGCGAAATTGTATTTTATAGCTCTCATGCGTCGCTCAGTGGAGTTTTGACTATTATTTCTAGAAATCTGAAGAAAGCCACTGTGCGCCCGCATTGGGTCCACATTCAGTGATTGAACGTCCATAAATCAGAAGACGATAACGACCCGATGTGTGCAGTATCGCTTAAGGGAAAGGTGAAGAAGAGATGAAGTTCTTATGACGTTTGGAGAGTAACAAATTACATTAAAGGATCTTAAAACTTGTAACATGCTCACACCCATGAATATCCTCACGGTACAACTACTCATGCACCATACTCTTCTATTTAAAGGTGAGAGCGTTCCCACCCTCATACTATGCATTTAGTAATTAAACGTCCAGAAATCAGAAGAATACAGATCGACAACTAACCAATGTCTGCAGTGTCACTTAAGGGAAATGTGAAGAAGTGGTGAAGCTTATATGGCGTTTGGATAGTAACTAATTTCATTAGGATATTTAAAGATCATACATCTTGTAACATGCGGCTCACACCCACAAATATCCCTCCTCACGATACAAACATTCGTGCACTGGTGCACAATTTTGTAAGAAACAATCATTGTGAAATTTATAACTCTGAGTCGTTACTAACTTATTGTTAGTGCCCTTATACCACCTCCATAGAATCCACATATACGCGAAGCCCAGCAAACAAACAGCCAACAAACAGAGTTCGCTAGCAGTCTAGCTAGCCCTCAATGTCTTACATCCACCATGTCCATAAGGAAATATCCCATACATCTTTATACGATAGGGTCTAATAACACATTAGTAAGACGACTTCGTTTCTTATCGTGGTTTAGTCACAGTATCCTAAGCTAAGCGAGTATAAAATTATAGAGACAAGCGAGTAACACCAACATCAGTAACCATCATGTTAGTAAGTTACAAAATTGAACGCCAAACCCTCGAGCTGTGACAACATCGAACCAGAACAAACAATATTCATTTTTCAAATAAACCTATACATACAGAATAACAAAATATTAACCCACCCATCATTTAAACATGAATGAATTATTCATAACCTCACCAAAGAACGACCTCCTGTGCCACCAACGCATTCGCCATTCTTTCGCAGCTAGTGAGTATTTCCATTCCAAAAAATCACATTACTCCACGCCTACATGCTTTATTATTATCTTTTTCTTTCATGCCTCCACGCTTCGCCTCCTCTGTTCAGTTGCTATTCATTTTTTTAGGTTATTGTGTGACGTTCATTAAATCCATGCTCATCGCGCTTCGACACGTACGGATTGTGATCATACCAGCGCCGACATTTGCCCTTTAAAGCCGCCTCTTCCTCCTCCATCTCTCGGAGCGTCTACACCGAACCAACCACCCCCGAAATGCCGCCTCCGAGCAGCACATAGAGGATTTTGCGGGTACGATCGAGAATTGCGGTTCCATGCGCATGTTTCCAATGTTAGTTCGATCCCGATTTCACCTGAGATAGCCACCTATCCTATATCGCCCTCAAAGCTGAGAATTAAAGCATCCCTCGGCTCATCCCACCACTCGTCCGGTCCAAATGCGCGACGCAAAAGGGGTTTTGCGGGTCCGTGGACGTTCGCCAAACGGTGGACGTCCTGCAAGAACACCACTTTTCCACGGCTATTCCCAGCCACAGGCCACTGCCTCCAAGATTAATTACACGTATTAATCCCGTAATAAATGTTTAATTAAACAAAAGGTTAATTCGTTGGCGGGGCTAGTAAGTTTTAACCTTTGCTTATGTTCTTGCGCTGGTGAAATATTATGTTTGCGACTAGCGTAACTAGTTTCAAAGATAATTAAATTTTGCTCATTTCTGTCACGAAATTCTTGTTTTAAATACATTTATTCTATTTTACGTACCAAATAATTTACATAGAGTTGTGGTTTCTGTTTGTATGAGATAGAAATTTTTATAGGATTAAATTTTAATAAAATTAAGTGAATCAGTTTAAATCATAAGCTAGATTGTTTCAATTTAATAAACAAAATTAAATTTTGCTCATTTCTGTAGCGAAATTCATATTCTAAATACATTTATTCTATTTTACCTACCAAATAATTTACATAGACTTGTGGTTGTGATTTGTATGTGATAGAAATTATTACAGGAATAAATTTTAATAAAATTAAGTGACTCTGTTTAAATCATATGCTAGATTGTTTCAATTTAATAAACAAAATTAAATTTTGCTCATTTCTGTCGCGAAATTTATGTTCTAAATACATTTGTTCTATTTTACCTACCAAATAATTTACATAGACTTGTGGTTTCTATTTGTATGTGATAGAAATTATTACAGGATTAAATTTTAATAAAATTAAGTGACTCTGTTTAAATCATATGCTAGATTGTTTCAATTTAATAAACAAAATTAAATTTTGCTCATTTCCGTCGCGAAATTCATGTTCTAAATACATTTATTCTATTTTACCTACCAAATAATTTACATAGACTTGTGGTTGTGATTTGTATGTGATAGAAATTATTACAGGATTAAATTTTAATAAAATTAAGTGACTCTGTTTAAATCATATGCTAGATTGCTTCAATTTAATAAACAAAATTAAATTTTGCTCATTTCTGTCGCGAAATTTATATTCTAAATACATTTGTTCTATTTCACCTACCAAATAATTTACATAGACTTGTGGTTTCTATTGGTATGTGATAGAAATTGATTGATTAAATTTTAATAAAATTAAGTGACTCAGTTTAAATTATAAGCTAGATTGCTTCAATTTAATAAATAATTTATGACTCTTCTATATTTTGAAGAAAAATGATAGAGAATAGATTCTACGATTCGCGGCAAAAATGTTTAAAAATGATCTCTAGGCACATCAGATAATTACATGCATTACATCATTGAATTCGCCTTTAAATTGTCTATGTGATTGTGAAAGACACATTGGAGTTAGTTTAAAACTTTGATTGATAATGCGTCTTAAACTTTGTATAATATATTACCAATTTCAAATCTTTTCTTTATGATAACTAAACTCATACGCATCAAAGATTAAACATGTATACATTTGTGAAATCAGCTTCTAAAGGCCTACAACATGATTCTATTTTTGTACAGTATATTCTCTTATTGGGAGTAAAGCTGAAGTTATCTCCAAAAAATAATAATTGCATTTAGAAATTAGAAATACACTATAAAAGTTTAAAACGAGTTATCTTACAAAGTTTTTGATCAAATCAAATAAATTTTTCACTATTCCGTAGAAAATTTAAAGGCGAATTCAATGATGTAAGACTTGTTGAAATCTTATGTGCATGTAGGTGATTTTTTAACTTTTTTTAAATTTTGATTTTCAAATTGAAATGCTTTAAATAGAAAGTTTAAAGCATTCTATTCTGCAATGTATTTAACAAAATCAAATGCATTTTCCACTATATTATAGACAATTTAAAGACCTATCTAATGATGTAACGTTTGTTAAGATCCGGTGGGTCTGGTGGGGCTTTCTTAACCTTTTTATAGACAATTACGATTTTAATTATTAGTTGGTAGTCGATATTGCAACAGTGATGAAGACATTAAAATTAAGAATATGTGGAAAGAAAAAATCTGATTTTGTAGCCCTTTAGAAGACGAATCTACACATCTATTGATTGTTAACATACCATAGGAATAGCTCGACTTATCATCAAGAAATACCTAACTTTTTAAATTGGAAATTCGCTACACAAAGTTTAAAGCGCGTTATCTAGAAAAGTTTTTAAGCAATTCAAATGCATCTTCCACTATCTTATAGAAAATTTAAAGATGAATGTAATAATGTAGCGCATGTAATTGTATGTTATGTCTGGAGATCTATCTTTTAACTTTTAATAGAGAATTACAACCTTAATCAGTAGTCGCTGGCATTGATCTTCTTAGACTTTACAGGGGATTTCGAAATATTATTTTTGGAATAACCACATATTAAAAAGTGAAATAAATTATTTATTAACATTAATTATGATTTTTTTTTAATTTTACCAATCATTACAGCAGGAATCTTATAATCCTACGAAATTTATAATGAATTTTTCGGCTGAATGCCAAAATAAAGCTCTTAAAAACGCTAATTTGTCATTGTTATTTTAATTCAATTATTTATTATTCCATACAGTTTATTCATATTTCATAAATTGCTTATTATTCCGTAGAATAATTTATTGTACGGATCATATCAATGTTTATTCTTTTTTTTTGACTTCTTGTAAAAAAACAAAACTTGTAAAAACAGAATACAATTTCATTCCAAAAAATAAACCTTCATGTATACTCGTTTATAAAACATGTAGCTAAATTGCAAAACGGATACAAAGGGCGACACGACGTGGCATGTTTCTGCTTAAATTCGTAGCCGAGCATGTCGTACATAGACTCGCATGCGAAACCGGAAATTGATAAACAGACTATATTCGTTCGCAACACTGTCAAGCAATGCTCATCTCTTCACGGCGACATTGCGTCGCGACGCTTATGTCGTCAGACGCAAACAAAATTTTTATCATTTGCTATAGCATTCAATCACACATGATCGGTTTGTCAATATAGATAGATACGGCTTTCAAACTTGGATGATAACCATATTTCCATTTACCGTAGAGTTTGCAAATCACAAGTCATGGAAAAATAGGGTTTTTTCAGGATTTGCAAATATGGGCGCAGTAAGTAGAGTATTTTTCAAAGTCTAGACAAAAATTATTTGTTTAAAATTGATAGATGTGACTTGTAAACTTAGTAAACTTTTATTAGTATCACTAATTGTAAGTGAAAAGAAATCTTTGCCTTGACATAAATGTGCTATAGAAGGGGTTTTAACGGGGTATCTAAGAGCAGAAAAAAATGATAATCAATAGTTAAACTATTCAAGAATACTCTCTAAAAATTTCAAGTCGATATCTGCGGTATTTTGCAAGTTATACTTAAAAACAAATTTTAAATACGTTTTTCTAACATTGATTTGAGATTTTGCGTACACGATTAGGACAATTCTACTAATCGTAAGTCATGGAAAAATAGCTTTTTTCAACATTTGCTAATATGGGCATGGTAAGTAGAGTATTTTTCAAAGTCTAGACAAGAAATATTTAATTATTATTGATAAATAAGACTAGTATACTTAGTAAACTTTTATTAGTATCACTAAGTGAGAAGAAATCTTTGCTTTGACATAAATGTGCCATAGAAGGGATTTTAACGGGGTATTTTAGGGCAGCAAAAATTAGTAATTTATAACTAAACTATTTTAGAATATTCTCTGAAAATTTCAAGTCGATATCTACAGTATTTTGCAAGTTATACTTAAAAATTAACGTTAATCCCGTTTTTTTACATTGATTTGAGATTTTGCGTACACGATTGAGACAATTTCGCTAAATCGATTTAGCTAAACGATAGCTCATTTTACAGGCAATTAAATTCTCTGGAATATGACGTTAGTTGTTTTTTCATGTAACTATATACTTTCTTATTTTTTCGTTTATCATGTCGAATTGCGATGTAAAACTGGATTTTTAATTTAAATTTGTATAAAAATATGCAATTTTAATATTTTCTTAAAAATGTCACAAGTCATATTCAACCCAGTATTATAAGCTTTACAAAACCGCTTTGCCTTTTCATTTTTGATCAAAATTAAGGACGCTAGAGTGTACGCAGCTGAGCAACTCAAAAGTCGTGGGTACATAAACATGAAATCAATTTTGTGACTTTTGAACCTCATTTATGGAGTCAAAAATAGATTGCTAAATAAATAAATAATATCAGTCAGTAATTTAACTATATATGAATTTTCTTTCCAAATTGCATGTTGATATCAACAATATATACGAAAACATATAGCTTAAGAAAACATATAGTATTCCTATTCCTAAGTGTGAATACTACTTTTCGATTTTGTTTATAATCTTATGGCAATTCTACTGGAACGGATTGGACAAATATCAGCTTGTTTTAATGATATTAAAATTCTCTAGAATTTAACGAGAATGACTTTTTAAAGACCAATTTATTATATCTCAATAGTTATTTGCTCTTGCTACAACTATTGAAACATGCTTCCGAGGAAACGCATATAATTATGTCAAGTATAATTACTACGTGAATCTAAGGTTTGGATTTTAAGAAATTTATAATTGCTTTAAGAAGAGTAAGTGTCCATGGTCAATGAGTAGCGCATTATGTAAATCGAAATTCTTTCCAACACAACACAGTTTTGAGGAAACACTGATTAAATGCTTTGCTACATACCTTCCTACAAAGATGGATAAGACTACAAAAAAATGAAGCACTACAAAAAGTAGTCCATTAGTTAATAAAGGATTAATTAATCTTCAAAGGGATTTGTAGCACGACGTTGAACTAATTTTACTTAATTAACAGGAAAAAGTACAAGCGAATATTTTTTTACATTATCCTACATTCTGTCTTGGCAAAAAGCTCACCGTTTTTTGGCTTGAAACATTGTAAAGCACTAAAATAGGGCGACTTTTCTGGATGTGGATCAAAATCTGCGATAATCTACATTCAGTTGACATTTTTCTATCTTTGCAAGATATGCATGATATATTATTTAAATAAATTCCCTGATTTTCCACATTTTCACTGGAATTCTACGCTTTGTTCACAGTAATTCTGAAATAAAACATCATTAGTATGATATACTCGTTGGAATAGAGTGAATATATTATGGATTTAATTAATCCAAATATTTACAAAACAAGCAAAACATATTTAATTACATTAAAATGAAAAACAAGCGTCCAATTGCTTTGTGCGCAAAAACTCGGCACGTTCATTAGTCAAAGGCAAACTTTTTAAAGAACATTCATTTGAGGAATTTTATAAGGCGAACTTTTGCACTTGCGACTTCTTGACTCACTCGACAACTTTTTTGTTCCGCCTTTGTGTGTCATTTCATTGCCAAATTGTGTTCTTCTACCTCATTCTAGCATTTGTTTACGTCCATTAACTTGAAATGAACCACTGTTTTGTTGCCAAGTAAACAACACACATTAACACATTCTTATATTCTTGCTTAGTGTTTTTTATTGTTTTTAACAAATCAAAAGAAGTATGTACATTGTGATAGGTTGATGAAATAAGTTAGAAAAAAACAAATTTGGAGACGGTGCAGACCCAAAAATGATATTAGTCGCAGCGACTTAGCAGCTTAGCAAATCAGCAACAAAAAATAAACTTCGAAATATCAGTAACCCTGTTTAGAAATCGTTTCATGGAGCTCGAGAATTGTTAAAAACAAGGTGTGGTAATACAACATCCTTTTTTAATTAAACAAATGCCAAATAAACAAATATTATGAACAAATATATCGGAACAACCTAAACACTTTGTTAAAAAAGGTAAGTTACATTCTGGAAGGTTTAAAAATCTGAAGCAAAAAATAACAATATCCCAAGGTGAACTGAACGAAGAAATAAATAGCGCAAAGCAGTCTGTTCTGCATTTTTAATTAAACCACTATTTGCTCTAAATCTGTTACTGTATCTAGAAAGCATTCGCTGTCTAAAATTAAAGAATCGCTATCGGCGCAGAAACTATATTAGTCGCAGCGACTCATCAGTTATGTAAAATCAGCAAGAAAAAAATTTCTAAATATCAAAAAAAAACTTTAAAAATCGTTTCTAAGAGCTCAATAATTCATAAAGATAAAATGTGATAGTACAATATCCTCTATTGATAAAATAAATGCCAAATAACCAAATATTATAAATAAATATAATGAAACAACCTAAACATATTGTTAAAAAAGGTATAAGTTACATTCTGGAAGTTACATTCTGGAAATTACATTCTGGAAGGTACATTCTAACAATCTGAAAAAAACAAATCCCATGATAGACGAAGAAATAATTAGTGCAGAAAAGTCTGTTCTGCATTTTTAATTAAATCACTATATTTCTGTTTGCTTTCAACGCGTTGAACTGTATCAAAATCGCGTGTTTCAGTATTTCAGTGTTTCACGCAAGAGCGGCCTTTCGTGATGCGCCCAGCATCATTTTAGCCTCATTGTAACCGGTCTGCTCATTAACCGAAAGGCTAAGAAAAGCGCGAAACTTCCGGCTTCCCGCTTTTGTGGTGGCGCTTGTGCAGCCTCGTTTGCCGCTGCGTAACTTCAACACGCTTTCTTGCAGCTGCACGAGTTGCACATATATTAATTTCAAGCAGACCACAACCCTGCCATTGTCATATCTCGTTTTTCACGACCCAAAGTGTATCTTTGCATGTTTAGCCCAGTATACGTGTGTGTGTGTGTGTGTCATATGTATGCTTGTTACGTGTATATAGGTTATGTGTGTGCATGTGTGTGGATGCATCTTAGCGATGTGTTAGTTTATGCGAAGCATGCGCTTTGCATTGGCGATGGGGAATTCGCAAAGTGAGCATTTTTCATTCACCTTCTTCCTGCGCGTGCATATAAAGCGAGAGAACATAAAGCAAACCGGCGCCTCCACCCACGCGAGGTGTGCTAACGTCGTGCACCGGCGCGGCGTGCCCTTAATTTCCATCCGGCGTGTTCCGGTAAGGTTGGAGGGAGGCTGAGATGGTTGGCGAGAGCAGTGATGGAATGGGATTGCAAAAAAAAGAGAGCAGGAGCTTGCAGGAGAGCAGCTCGAAAGTGCGAAAAATGCTCGGACGCTCGTAAATAACGCTTTTAACAATACCTAAGTGTGGGCATAAAGTCATTGTTAGTTTTCTTTTGTTGAAATAAAATTCTTCAAAAACGTAGGAACGTTGAATATTTTAAAATTTAAAAATGTATATAATTTTTATACATATAAAAACGTATAATATTACTCTGGATTTAATCTTATTTAATTCCACTAAACTGGTGTAATGGAATTACTTTATACATTTTATCAAATTTAAGTTTAATTAATTTGAGTAAAACCCGAAGCCATATTTCGGGAATAATTGATTTTAAATACTTTTGTTTTTTATAGTTCTCACCGAAATGCGCTAGGTGCCAGGTCAGCCACTTCAAACGTTCCGCCCCTCCGGGAACTGCTCCGGAGCAGTGCAAATACACCGCACTCCACTTCACTCATTTAGTCAGGTAATCTACTTTTAATATACCTACAATAAAAACTGACGTATACAGAAAATCAGAGGACCATTTCGTGGTTGACGAGAGAATACGATACAGCAAAGAGAAAGGGCACAAATAGCTTCTTTGGAAATCAAGGTGACAAAAAACTAAACCTTTTTATCAGTATGCATTGCCATAATTATAAAAAAAAACAAAATTACAAGATTCCATGAGAAGTACTCATATGGTATAGATGTACTCATAATTTTCTATCTATCATTTATATTGCCATTTGGCAGATAATGTTTTCTGAATCTTAGTTATGTTGTTTCATCTGACATTTTCTTACAATTAGAAAATTCCTTCTCATTACATTAAAACTTTGAAAACTGAAAAATATTCAAACCCCATTAAGATAATGAAGAAAACTTCACGATTCTATCATCGTAAGTTGTAAATCTTTGATAACACCGAAGCTAATTTGTAAATTATACGCCAAACTCAATTTATTCATTAGTCTGTGAAAAATGACTCTACGCCCACGCGCGTAAATTCGAAACCACTCGCGTCTACCGCCCTGCTTTCTTGCTTTGCTTAATGCGAAATAGTGATTATTAATGCAGCTCTTCGAAAACAGCGCTACGAGGAGCTCCTAGGCGCTACGAAACATGCGGGGAAGGGGGATTGCAAATTGCAAATAGTGGGGAAAACCGAGCTGAACGCTAAAAAGAGTCGGAAAACCACGCGAAAGCTGCGCTTAAACACATTACAGTACACCACGCCGCAAGAGAGTATTAAAATCTACGAGTGGCTCATTAATCATTTTCGTTTACAAGTGCACAAGGAGATCCTGTGCAATCCTGACTGTAGGCGAGGCGATTTTTTAAAATTAATTACTAGAAGTACTGGAAAGCGCTATTGCGTTTCGTGCAATACATTTTAATTTAATCATTCAAATACGTTTGTCATAATTTGCAAAATTTGACAGCGTTGTAAGACAGCACCATCGTCTTACAATAGAGGAGAGCAGAATTCTTAGAATAGAGGTTTGGGAAGTCTTTGAAGATTGCAAAGCGGTAATAAAAAAAGTGAAAGCAAACTTTCTCACACTTGGCCCTGCAGATACTTCAATTTCTAGGGCATAGAGAAAGTTTTTCACGGTAAATCATCAACGTATTTGTTACGCGGTTTTTCGAAACATTAATTTATTTCCCGTTGAGAGCGCGGGACCAGACTTAACTGGATATTCTGCTGAATTCCTTGAGTTATCGCGACACAAATATTACCAAAAGCTCACCTCAGACGTCAACGTTCAAAATACACGAAATAACAAGCACAACGACTTTATTAACTCGGCACAATGAATACACGAATATAAAAGAAAAATACAAGTGAACACGAAAACTCACCAGAGGAGAAATAGGCCAAAGAGTGCGCGTTTCACGTTTTTATAGTGCACATCCTCCCCTTCTCCTTCATCTCACCCTTCGCAGGCTGCTGAGCGCCCCAAGAACAACTTAGGTGCTGCGCACAGGGCTACCAACATAGATTTAATTTAAAATTACTGGCGGTGTAGGCGCTGTCAAAATTTAACTAAATTCAAAAATGCAAATATGGGCAACCAAAGACACAATATTGTTCCAGAGAATAAAATGTGTTCTTGGAATTATTTCTTTCTTTATAATCGAATAGACGTTTCAACCTAGAATTACCAACCTATCTTCGATCGTTTTCTCGCCCGATGAAATTGATCTTATCTCCAAAGGTCTCAACTACGCTCCCCCGCATTCCACCATACCCGAGGACACCAAAACTCTTCTTGCCCATAAGATTAAAGCTAATTTCAAAACCACTACTACCAGGAAGTTAATCGGTACGCTCAAAAATGTAAAATCTAAAATCACGTCCAATAATTTAATTACTTCAGAAGCAGATAAAGGTAACTCAAGAGTCATTCTCAACAAAACCGAATATTTGGACAAAATGTCAGCCACTATCAGTGAATTAGATTGCGATCTCCTCAATTCTGATCCAACACCAAAAATTCAAAACAAATATCGTAATTTCATTAATCATTCTTCGCTATTTGATGACTCATTAAGGTTTAGACTCATTAATATGAACGCCCAAGCTCCTGATCTTTACGGTCTTCCAAAAATTCATAAACCTAACACACCGTTACGCCCCGTAGTTAGTTATTTCACGGCTCCGACTTACCAGTTATGCAAATTTCTTAGCTCTGCCCTTCCCGAATTGATTCAATTTTCTTCTAAATACTCTATTAAAAACTCTCTAGAATTAACACACTCTCTACGCAATCACAAAATTACCCATACTTCTAAACTCATTTCTTTTGATGTTAAAAATCTCTTGGTTTATATATTTATTGCATTAGGAGCATCCTAGAAAAAGGAGTTCGACTTCAAAAGTTAGTGATTTATATATTTTTTTAAGTCGCCATCTTTGTTAACTTTGCCTCCAGGTGGTTGCCTCCTCAACACACATGTTCTTTCAGACAACAATTTAACACAGCATAGATGTAAATGTAATAATTAATACGGACACTAATCGCGTTTTATGCAATAATAGTTAAGTAAAATCCTCTATAATTTCTCATAAACGATTTTTTTAGAAGTGTTTCGTGCGAACAGCTGTTTGCACAAGAGTTAGTCGATCCTAAGCCCTAGGCGAAAGCCAATGTTGATGGCGTGTGCATTTTGTTGACTGAGTATCACACACCATGGGCGAAAGGGAATCCGGTTCATATTCCGGAACCCGGCAGCGGAACCGAATAATACTCGGGCCCTCGCAAGAGAGTTCGTCGGGGTAACCCAAAAAGACCTGGAGACGCAGTCGGAAAGTCCGGAAAGAGTTTTCTTTTCTGTATAAGCGTGCGAGTTCCATGGAATCCTCTAGCAGGGAGATATGTTGAATTCAAATAGAATAAAATATTAACTTACAAGAATTTAGAACAAAACTTTATACCTTGTCACACGACTGTCTCATCCAATGTAGGTTATCAAACTGCATCGCGGCTTTTCTTACACAGATTGCGCCTGTATCCTCGCTGTACCAAAGTGGCACAATTGCCAACAGATGGCGCTCGCTCCCTAATGACAGATATCGTTTGGTGCTCAGCCGCCTCAATTTACATACTCCACGTGTAATTGTCGGGCTAACGAACGCACTTACCAACAACCGTGTCCACGAACGTACAACATTGTGACCGAGTTGGCAGACAAGTAGGCGCTGTGATAACAACGCTGTTGTACACAGCCCAAAACGGTGTGGCGACGCGCAAGTGAGCCACGTGGAGAAGGACTAGTTGTTTAACTTGGGACGTGCGTGCATGTGAAGACACAGTGCATAAACGCGGCCCTAAATACACACGTGGGGGCGGTGCGAGGCGGCGGGTTCAACGCCAAGCGGCCGCAATGTGTGTCGCAGACGGAAATACTCGCAAACTGCCGGAAGATAGTGGCTGACATGCTGATAACAGGTAAGTGTTTGCAAGCCGGATAAAGGACAGGAGACAGCCTCTCTCTGTTGCTTTGACATAGCTTAATCATCCACTAAGAAAATCGTAGAGTGAGAGGGTACGTTGGGGGAGGGGGAGGAAGGGGAATTTCCAGAAAAAGTGTCAAAATGTCAATAAATTCGTTAATGCTAATTTTTTTTTACCTATGGCGCTATTAATCGACGATTCATTTAATTTCAAAATTTGTGCAAAGGACACCTAATCACCCTATGGACGGTGCACTCAATTTAAAGTCACTTTAAATATCAATTGTGCGATCTATTAAGTAACATTCGAAACACTTGAATTTACTTGAATTTATTTATAACCAAAAGATCCGGTTCGAAGGACCATCAAGTTGTGTGTCTATCGTCTTTGCTTCGACAGATAAAACATATGACGGCATCTATCATGTAACATTTGAAACTTATTCTCGAGCACTTGAATTTATTTATAACCTCAAAACTTGACCTCTACAAAGCTTGCAATCAGATAAAACCAAAAATGCCTTGCAGCCTTATTCTTACACCCTATTCTGAGTTCCAAAATCATTTCAACTTGTAATTAATATATTAATATCTATTTTATCAATTTGTATCTTCTATTTTGCTATTAAATATGTTATCCACATTTAGAAATGCGAAAAAACATTTTCCTACTTTATCTCTCGCCGTGAAACTCGTGTAAAACTAATTCCAAACGAGCTTCCTAACAATTTACACACAAATTATCCGAACTTATTTACAAAGGTTTCGCATAACATTCGTCCACTTTCTGGATTAATTATTAAATTAGTCCTTATCCGGGCGTACTGGGTTGGTTGGGTTGGGTTGTTTCATCGGTATATCCTTTCGGTACACACACACATTTTAAGTTATTTAGGTCGGGTTTCACTTGGTAATAACATGAAAATTATCTGTTTTAATGGACTTGGCTTAGTATTACCGCCTGCAACTATCGCTAGTAATTTTCTAAACCTATATGAAAAGGATGAAGGACAAACAGAGAATTAAGACCATAATCTAGAAAATTACATAGCAAGGAGGTATTGGGAGGAGGTGGAAAATTGCAAAAGAAAATCAGTTTAGAAATACAGATACGGCAATTTTTGAGAATTATGCCTACAAATACGAGTACAGGTATCGTTTTCCACTTAAAATGTTAGTTGGGTGTAACTTTCATTGAAACATGAATGTAAATAACTGAAAAACTGCTTCATACGACATGAACAGAAATCCGGTTCGAAGGACCATCAAGTAGTGTTTTATCGGGTTTGCGCCGGCGAATCGTCCAAAGATCATGTTCGAAGGAGGAATGATGTTTTTTCGAGAGTGCTTAGATTTGGTTCGATGGATTATGAATGATTTGTGTGGCTTATGTATATACCACTTATTTTTCATTTTACTGAAAATTCGCCTCGAAGGAACCTATAAAGATCCGGTTCGAAGGATTATTAAGTTTTCTGTTTTTCGTGTTAGCTTCGAAGGTCTTATAAAAATCTGATTACCATGGCCATGGAGTTGTTCGTTAGAGGACTTAGACCTCTGCAGCATGTATTGCTCTTTCCTTTCTTATTCCAGCTAATATATAACTGCTCTCAGGTTTCTCTGGAGTTTTACTGTTGATTGATGATCTTATTCGTTATTAATAATAAATATTTTCTTAATATTTTATGGTCCTTCGAACCGGATCAGTAGAGTATTATTTTCTTCGAGAGTGCTTCGATTTGGTTCGATAGATTATGATTATGATACTGATTCCTGTGGATCATATGGAAACCATACATTTTTCAATATGTTAAAAATTTACCTCGAAGGATCCTATAAAGATCTAGTTCGAAGGATTATGAAGTTTCCGGTTTTTCGTGTCTGCTTCGAAGATCTGATTGTCCTGGTAATCATGGAGTTGTTCTTTAGAGGATTTAGACCTCTGCAGCACGTGTTGCCCTTTCCTTTCTTATTTCAGCTATTATATGTCTGCTCTCAGGTTTCTCTAGAATTTTACGTTGAATGATGATTTTATCTTATCTTATTCGTTATTAACAAATATTTTCTTAATAGTTCATGGTCCTTCGAACCGGATCTGTATGGCCGTAAATACGAGTACAGGTATCATTTTCCACTTCATGTTAGTTGCATGCAACTTCCATTTTCGCCATCAGCTTACATTCACTCCTTTTGGTGTTTTAACTAGTAATTAATTGAGCAAAAAAATACAGCAACTAATTAGCACTAATTAGCAATTAGCAAGAAAACTATATTCTACCTTTTCAGGCTCTGCTTTTCTATCACATCTACAAAAATATGTAGTTCATAAATTTAGTTCATTAAGGCGGTAAAGTAAGGTTGACGGTGAATATAAAGAATTTATTGTGTTTGTAATCCACAAGAATATGCAGTTTCTGTTTTCAGAGGACGAAAATAGCAATTTTCCGGTTGTCACTCGACTGAATATTTAATATGGTTCTAGTGACATGTCAACGGGGTCAACGTGGGGTCTGCGGACGAGGAGTTCAATTGCTTTTTTATGACAAAATAAATTTCCAATATAATTTACAACTTGGTTGATGGCGTTTGGCATCCAGGTGTGCATGCTTGAGTCGCGAGCGTGTTCCATTGCTTTGCACGTTTTATTACGTATTTTCAATTTTTCTATTTTTAGTCGATCTAGGACTAGTTTCGAGGCAAATCGGTCTCTAGAAAATGCAACAAAGTCTTGATATTACTAACCGGATTATTACATTTTAGTTATTTTGATGTATAAATAAAAAACTGTAAATAACTGAAAAACTGCTTCGAGAGACAGTGAAAAGATCTGGTTCGAAAGACCATGAAATGTTTTGTTTATCGTGTCTGTCACGAAGGGCCATATAGAGATCCGATTCGAAGGACCATCAAGTGTTATGTTTATCCTTTCCACTTCGATGAACCATGAAAAGATCTGGTTCGAAGGACCATGAAATGTTTTGTTTGACGTGTCTGCCACGAAGGACCATATAGAGATCCTGTTCGAAGGATCATCAAGTGTATGTTTGTTATTTCCGCTTCGAAAACCTATGAAAAGATCCGATACGAAGGACTATGGAATGTTTTGTTTGTCGTGTCTGCCACGAAGGATCATATAGATATCTGGTTCGAAGGACCATCTAGTGTTGTATTTGTCATTTCCGCTTTGAAGAACTATGAAAAGATCTGATTCGAAGGATCATGAAATGTTTTATCGTGTCTGCCACGAAGGATCATATAGATATCCGGTTCGAAGGTCCATCAAGTGTATGTTTGTCCTTTCTACTTCGAAGAACTATGAAAAGATCCGATACGAAGGACTATGGAATGTTTTGTTTGAACAACCAAGTGGTGGGTTTGTCTTTCTGCTTCGAAAGACTATGAAATGATCTGGTTCAAAGGACCATCAAGTGTTGTGTTTGTCCTTACGGCTTCGAAGAACTATGAAAAGATCTGATTCGAAGGACCTTGAAATATTTCGTTTATCGTGACTGCCACGAAGGACCGATTCGAAGAAAAAGAGATCCGATTCGAAGGACCATCAAGTGTTGTTTGTTTCTTCCGCTTCGAAGAACTATAAATAGGTCTGGTTCGAAGGACCATGAAAAGTTTTGTTTGTTGTGTCTGCTCGCGAAGGACCATATAAAGATCTGGTTTGAAGGACAATCAAGTTTTATGTTTGTCCTTTCCGCTTCGAAGAATTATGAAAAGATCTGGTTTGAAGGACCATGACATTGAGTATCTTCTATATTTCTTCCTAAGGGTCCTGTAAAAGTATCCGGAAAACGTTGAAGTGCGAGTAATAATCCTATAATTGCATAAATTAAAGCTTTCAACCGTTTTTTTCTCGTAACAAACGAAGAAAATAATGAAGAGTCGAAATTACATCTCGTCACGCACAAATTCGGCCGTGTTCCATGCATACTGCCGTGAATTAAGTACGAATTAGTCTCAGGAGTGTTCTCTAAGCTTTAACTACTCATTAAGCACGCGTCGCCCGGCGCCTCCGCCGTCGCCACTCTACAATCCATTAGACAAACAACAAATTACAAAACGTAAATACTTAATGCATAAAGCACGCAGCTCTCCATGCTTTCGCCGCTCGCTCGTCAAACGAAAGAAGAATGCCGACGTGCGAACGCACAAGAGTTTTAAGCCTAATTTACAAATGCAAAGGACGGCCATTGTGTCTGAATAAATAATCCGACAAATATCCTCCCCGTTCCGCAGTGGCAGTATTTTCAAAGTTTTGTGATTTATTACATGTTCCTCGGTGATGATTAAATATCTCTAGGTTAAAATCTATCATCATTTATTTTCGTTATGCGAGAATACTGTAAGAGAGAAGGTTCGTCTTTTGTCGTATTTCGTTTGATTAGAAATAAATATATTTTTGGATTTGCCGGTTTGGGATTAAGGACCGCGAGGATCGAGAGAATATTAAGGGAGAGAAATTAATTATACGTTTCTTCCTGCGAACGGTCACTTAATAGCTGAAGTTATAACATAAGATAATACATCCGGTTCGAAGGACCATGAAGTTTTACATATGTCGTATCTGCTTCCAAGGACTTTGCAAAGATCCGGCTCGAAGAATCAGAAGTGGCGGCCAAAGAAGAAATGTGAAATTGGATAGTTATCTGCTGAAGAAAGAATGTAAGAAAAGAGCAGCACATGCTTCACAGGAACATCACTTTATGTGAATGTATCTGAATTACAAGCATATACCGAAGATATGTGTCCTTGTGATTGTTTCAAGGGATTGACTAAAAATAGATTCGAAAGATAATATAAAGATCCGGTTCGAAGGACCATGAAGTATATACAACTTCATGGTCCTCTGATCGTCTACTTCCAAGGGCTTTGTAAAGATCCGGTTCGAAAGACTAGAAATAGGCAAAGGAGAAAAGTGAAATTAGATAGTTATCAGCCGAAGAAAGAATGTAAGGAAAGAACAGTTCATGCTTCAGAGGTCTGATTCCTCTGAAGAACATTATTTATGTGAATGTATGTGAATTACTAACATATACCGAAGATGTGTGTCTTCATGACTGTGTCGCGGGATCGCCTAAAAATAGATGCGATAGACTATATACAGATCCGGTCCGAAGGACCATGCAAAATCAAGAAAAGACTTGTTTATGCCAAAAATAATAATTTCCATCAGTGAAACACTGAATGAAATTGAGATCAATCATAACCATTAAAAAACCATAAAAATAAACAAGTATTATTCCTCTGAAGCATATATTGCCCACCAAAATAAAGGAATGGACGCAATTTTACAAATAGAACTACAGACGATATTAAGAGAAATAAATTAATTATAAATTTCATTTCTTTGATATTTTCTGGCCCTGATGCTTGCGTTAAACATTTCTCTCTCTTTGCATTCGTTTTTCTTTTTTTCTCTCGGCGAAGTTTTTCTATTTGCGTCTTCGTATGCCCTCAATAGACTACTCTGACATGCCCCCTTGAAAATACACTCGATTCGCTCAATTCAACGCACCGAAACGCTAGGACATATCGAATCCTGTCGGGCACATCCAGCACGTAAAGAGACATGGAAAAAAGTCGAGCAAAACTCGTTATAACTTGAAATGTTTGAATGCGCACCGCGTTGAATCTCAACGGACGTCAGGGCGGTGTCCCACGGTGGCAAAAACAAAATGGGACTATGCGAAGCTGAAGCAACAGCAAAAAAAAACTAGCACTAGGGAGAGGAGACCGCAAACCAGGGAAAACGCTCCCGAGACATGCGCAAACTTATCTTTTAGTCGCGCCAAACTTGCTACTTTCTATTTCTTAGTTTAATATTATAAGGTGATTGTAGACCTTTTATTGAGTTTCTTTTGGCAATGTTTAACAGATTTCTTCCCCTAGAGAAACTTTCAACTTTCTCCTTGAGAGAAGCTTTGGGTTGGAAGAAAGGACAAATGAAAGAAATGTGATTATAACTGTTTTGAGGGATCTTTTAAAGATCCGGTTCGAAGGACCATGAACATTGTTTTTGTCGCATCAGCTTGGAACGGACTGAGTAACAATCTCATTCGATGGCCCATGAATCACCAAGCGAATTACGCTCCAGAGTCTTGCATAAACTTATCTTTTAAATGCGCCCAACTTTCTACATTCTATTTATTAGCCCCCGAAATACTCGCAGACGATTGTAGACCTTTCATTGAATTTGCACCCCAGACCACATACTTTAGGTGAATTTCATACATAGAACGAAGATTCGTACTTGTGTATGCTTCGCAAGATGGTTTGAGGATCCAGTTCGAAGGACCATGCAATTTGTTATCGTCGTATCAGCCCGGAACGACCGAATAACAATCTGGTTCGAAGGACCTTGAAGCACCAAGCTAATAACGCTCCAGAGTCTTGCAGAAACTTATCTTTTACACGCGCTGAATTTGCTACTTTCTATTTGCTAGTCGCCGAAATATTATAAAGCGATTGTAGACATTTTAATGAGTTTCTTTTTGCAATGTTTAACAGATTTCCACCACTAGAAAAATTTCAACATGGCGTGGCTTTATGTTGGAAGATAGGACAAAGTAAATTGCGTTCCAGGAAAACTTGCCGAAACTTTAGAATTGATTAAAATACTCACCGATTGATTTGCGCTAGTTTGTTGTACTCGTTGCAGATGGTATTAATCGATTTCCTTTAGGTTCTCTGGAAAAGTTTTTCGCTTTCACGCTTTCTGAAACAATCAGACAAGGGATAATCCATCAGTTTTGTTCGTTTTCCTGACAGGCGAAGCAAGAAATACTTCACGCCTTCAACACCTCAACTAACGCTGAATGTGCTCTAGCATGTGGAAAGCAGTGGAAATCTTTTACTTAATTTTTACGCACAACTCTAAAAACAATTCAATTGCAGCCATCGAACGCCTGGAGAGTATTTACGTTGTTGCTGCGCGCTAGTACAATCAATTCAATGGCGAAGCGATAAAGTGGCGATTGATTTCCCTTCACTTTATTTGCACGTAATTTCCACTGGCTATTTTCTCGCGCGTAACTTTATCCGGCCAAATTGGAAACGAAAAAAACGGAAAGGTTTTGTTTGATAACAAATTAATTGGAGAGAGCTTCTCTCGAATGTCGCCAAAGCGTAATTCCTGATTTGGAATGTTATTAAGACTGGGTAAAAACAAACCAACTTCTCGAAAAAGCATTTAATTAATTAAGATTTTTTTTGTTGTCTCTACTTGTTTTGACTATGAGCTTTCCAGAGGGAACTAGGTAGATTTGGTATAGATTTAATAGATGTGTTAATTAGCAACCAAAGTAAATGGATTCGATGGATTACTTCGTTATTTTGACTTTTAATCAAGTTTTAACCAAGTCTAATAGAAAATAAACCGTTCAATCTTATGTTATAAAAGGAGGAAACATCAGCTGATCGTTTTCATAGTAGAGGGCAGCAGTAGCACCTTTTGCTCTTATAATATTCATTATTTTGTTTGCCCACTCTAATAATATTGAAATTTCTAATTTTTTGTCGGTTTTTTGGCAACACGTATTTGTATAAATACATTATTTTAATTTTTTTACCCCCTTGACTTCAGAGGAGAAGACTACCTCTCCCTCCGCCTTTAAAAGTTTAAACTTTCAACATCCACACGGTCAATGTAATAGCCTTTTCATATTTAAGATATAAACGTGAAATTCAAAAAATAACTCCTAATAATAAAAATTCTTTAAATGGTTTTGAAAGTACACAGGAGTAGTTAAAATTCACGAATTCGAGGACTTCCCCTTCCACTTTCAATAATTCCGACTTACACCGCAAGATGGCGCCACTAAACATAAAACTAAATTACTCCATAAGTACACATCTTCTGCGAAGAATACAAACAATTCTTTAAATTGTTCTAATTCTTTTAAATAAACAGTACACAGGAATAGTGATAATACACGAATTCGATGATTTCCCTTTCCACTTTTAATAGTTCCAACTTTCAGCGCCAGATGGCGCCACTAAACATGAAAACTGAATTACTCCGTAAATAGACATCTTCTGCGAAGAATTCTAACATTTCTTTAAATTGCTCTAATTCTTTTAAATACACAGTTTTTAAAGTACTCAGGAGTAGTTATAATACACGAATTCGATGATTTTGACTTCAACTTTCAGTTATTTCAACTTTCACCGCAAGATGGCGCCAATAAGAAAAACTGAATTACTCCATAAATACACATCTTCTGCGAAGAATACAAACAATTCTTTAAATCGTTCTAATTCTTTTAAATACACAGTTTTTAAAGTACACAGGTGTAGTTATAATGCACGAATTTGATTACTTCCCCTTCCACTTTTAGTAGTTCCAACTTTTACCGCCAGATGGCGCCACTAAACATAAAACTCAATTACTCCTTAACTACACATTTTCTGCGAAGTAATTGATATTTGCGAGTTTCCTGTCAAATTTATTTGCAAATGTGCCCGAAACGACAGCGACACCTTAGGACGGTACTGGCGTCGGCGTCGAATCAAACGCAGGCAGACGTCATTTAAAAGTTTGCCAGGAAAGTGACGTCGTTAACACCGACTCGCATCATCGTGAAGCACGGAACTGTTTAATTCACGACTTCACGCATCCCTGAATGAACGAACCTCACCTCACCAGTTCGTTTGTGATTAGAAGAAGTGCAAAACTTCGTTTCGCTCATGCGTGTATATATGTGCGTCGTCATATGTCGTAAAGGCGTAAAGTGGTCGTCGTGACGCACGCAACCCTCGACGAATTCGACGTTCCCCTGGCCGAGATTAATAACAAAGCGCGCATCCCTGATTGAAGATCCAACCGCAGGTTCGCACATAAATCAACTCGCTCCCACACCCCCGCACAGATGCGAGATTAACACGTAGCGATGCTCGCTTTGGCGGCACGCTGGATACCTGACTTGATTCGTGTGTCCAGGGTTGCCTGATATTTACAGAAATCTTAATTTTATTGCCTCTCCTCGTTTCCGCTAATAAAAGTATTCGTGTGAGTTGACTTGTTTTCGGGTAAGTTTAAGAAAGTTGTTGAGTTGGTTGCCCAGGTTAGGGGGCGCCACTATTCTAAATACGTTTGGGATGCGCTAAGTAACATGTTGAGGGAGCGCTGCACCACCATAAAAGCGAAATACGCGCCAGATTCCTCTATCCATTTTCCTCCAGTGAGTTTGGCGAGTTTGATTGTTAAGTTTGTTTGTTCATTTTGTTTTAATAAAAACGTTGTGGTGATCAAATTCGTGTCTTTGTGAACAGAGATGTAGTGGTGATACTTAACACATCGGCTAATTCAAGGAACTTTTTTTTGTTTGAGTTTTACCGAGCAACTTAAAAAAATAGTTAAGTCTGGTCCTGTGCAATCAACGGGAAATAAATTAATGTTTTATAAAAAGCGACAGCTGCATAACAGAACTTTATAAGGTTATTTGTTGCTTTTATGGTTTTCAGGTGTTTAGCGACGGTGAATGTAGTTGGTAACCCTGAATTAAGGATGCTTGATTATACGACCTCGTACATACCATTCACTATCGAAATGTGATGTAATGAAATTGGCAATCCGGAGACTATACATATTCCATTCGGATAGGTGTCGTGATTTTCATCATATAGAAGGATGTTTTTGCCAAATATGCAAAAATGCAAAAAGTGGTTGTAATTTATGATTAAGCACGTGTTGCCTAACCTGAATAATATACTTGTAAATCCCCGAATCCTTGGAGATGATTAATGATTAATTAATTTAGTTTGTTTCACAAACAATTGTTGTGTGTGTGATTCATAATGTTTATTACTGCATAGCGTGGGAACACATGATCCCAAAGAGTTATTTAACGAAATGTTTACTTAGTGTGTCTGTTCATTTGGATGTCTGTTTAGAACATACGTGTGCTTAAAGTTTTTGTAGCTGTTTAAGGGTAGGTTGTCGTTTAAATGTCAATGTTCAGCATAGGTCTTTGCTTGCTTGTTTGTGAATTCAATATTAGGGAAAGAAGTCAAGAGCTTAAGGGCATCATGGTAATGTTTAGTCTAGAAAATGTATTCAAACCAGATATCTCCTGCTACGATTTTTTGTATATATGTGAAACTCTAAAACTTAATGCGTTGATGC
>JAODAC010010064.1:6254-26585 GCA_027575185.1 Mimaenictus wilsoni
AACTACCTGTGGAATAGTCATAACAACATTGAAGAAATGTATCAAAACTGGGAACGTGCAGAGAGACAAGCCAACCGTAAAAATCGAAATACACCAGTTCTTTTAGACCTTGCACCTGTTCAGACTAGATAATATGAATCAAGTAAAAACTTGCTTCCAAAGGAATATATCCAATTCATAGAAGATGAAGCCCCAAAAAACAAGCAAAGGATGACACAAACCACTTTCTATGACTCTAAAACTACCTGTCATAACAACATTGAAGAAATGTATCAAAACTGGGAACGTGCAGAGAGACAAGCCAACCATAAAAATCGAAATACGCCAGTTCTTTTAGAACCTTGGACCTGTTCAGACTAGATAATATGAATCAAGTAAAAACTTGTGCTTCCAAAGAAATATATCCAAGTCATAGAAGATGAAGCCCCAAAAAAAGAAGCAAAGGATGACACAAACCACCTTCTATGAGCCTAAAACTACCTGTGGAATAGTCATAACAACATTGAAGAAATGTATCAAAACTGGGAACGTGCAGAGAGACAAGCCAACCGAAAAAATCGAAATACCCCAGTTCATTTAGAACCTTTGGCCTGTTCAGACTAGATAATATGAATCAAGTAAAAACTTGCTTCCAAAGGAATACGTTCTATTCATGGAAGACGTGGTACTGGTTGATGATCATATCAATATATTTTACCTGAACAACACCTCAGTCGAAAAATGTGTATAATGGAATTCAATAAACTGCCAAGGGATGACACATGAAAGCATTGAATAACAGCACCTTCTGCGTCGATTGTTTCGATCTTTTCACATGCTAACAACGTTTGAAATATATCTGCCACCCTCGCGTCGCATGCTGTGACGATTACATTGATCTGGAGGCTGCGACGCGATTGGTTGTAACCGACCGTGTGTGTGTGTGTCCGGATGTGCGCGCTAAAAGCTAAGTGAAAAGTAAATATACCTTAAAATCGGTGATCTACACACACCGGGGCCTCGCAGTGCGACGCAACGAACCGATCGGAACGGAAAAAGCGCCGCGCCGCCGGAAAAACACACATAACGAAGCGTTGCAACATAGAAAAGCACATACGGCATGCCTATGGTGGTAATCGTAAACTTTCATATACGATTCGTGCGTGAAAAACAGCTTGGAGAAGAATGCCCTCGGCACGTATGGATGCCGTCGGGATGAGTACGCCTCCCGTTTGTTAGTTCAGCAAACGCAGACAGTGTACCTCCGCGTACGAGGTTCGAAAGGTCCAAACGCAACGGCATCGCGTGCAAAATCAACAGATAGCGGGCGACATGAGGCAATCGTTTCGAAATTTCCGAATTGAAAATACATGGAAACGGCGCGACGACGCGCAACTGAATAAACGAAATAAATCCGATCAATCAAGTTGGATAGACACTAACGGTATTAGCACTTTAAGTGAATTTTCACGTTACGCCGCGCAGGCTTTGGTTTAGTAGTGCTCTCTGTTTGTCATACTAGCTGTGGTTTGGCATCAATCGAATACACCAATATACTAACAATTTGGAATGTAGGGCATACAAGACATACCAACTCAGAAATATCGTATTGGGACGTATTTGAACCCCTTTGAAGCTTCATCAGAGTTTATTTTTCGGTGACTCTTATATAGTTACTGAACTTCAGCAGGATACTCCATAAAATCAGCTTAAAATATCCGCCTGAGGTTTATCCCTCTCCATGGTACTATGAGCATTCATCATTATGTTCGAAACTTTACACCTGGGGTCTGCGCAAATGTTCCACAGATGTAGTAGCTTCAGTTTGCAGTTATTAATGAATGTTTCAAATCTGACTACAGCATTTGTTACGTTGCGACACTCACAATTCTAGAAATATCATCTTAGAAGGTACTTGAACCTTCGGTCCTACATCTCATTTTATTATATGATTCCTTTTATATAGTTACTGATCAAAACAGGATACTTCATAAACATCTGTTTACAGTATCCGTCTCAGATTTTCCCTCCTTGATCAAACAAAGGAAAGCTGGTGAGGTGGTCTGTAATAACGTCCCACAGATATCTCTTCAACTTCGGTATCATGTAGTAAGTTCTGCTAATCCATGCTTCGTGTCCCTTATATATAGTTAATGAACTGAAGCAAGATATTCCATAAAAATCTGCTTACAGTATCCGAATCAGGTTTTTCCCGGCCCCAAAATGCTCTCCAAGGGTTCATGAGTATAGAGCATTATCTTAGAAGGTAATATTCCTCAGCCTCATTTCGCCTGGGGCCTGTGATAATGCCCCACAGGATTCTTTCAAGCTTGCAGTATTCCATAATATGTTCTGTCAACGCCTCAAGATGTTCCTATGTCAATCAAATGCAGATATGCCTGTGGTGGATGCTTCCACGACAAAGGAATCAGGGTTTTGATGATGATCCCAGCTTATACCGTCGATATCACGTACAGTAGTTCAATAATTCCCTACATAATTTATTTTTTAGCAGAAATGGCAGCCTTTCCAGTCCTATTAGTACTTCAGTAATATTCGTGTGAGAGTCATCTGTTGTTTCTCAATGAAATACAAACGCTAGTACTATGATTGACACTTTTATAGAATTCTTAAAAATTGCTTTAAAAACGCTGATAGTCATATCATATTTTGTAAACGAATATCTGTATCAAAGTATGTCTATACACGTTTACCATATTTGACCATTCAATAAGCAATCGAACAACTCTGTTGGTTAAATTCTCAATCTTCTACTGCTTCTTTCTGTGGGGTGCAACTTGAGCAATCTTACTCTACAAAGACGTGAAACAATAAGAATAATGAACGTTTACAAATCCGGCATTCAATGTGTCGACCCATAACGTATAGGTGAGTGCACACGTCGCCACCAACCGGTTCCTGCAACTTTACGGGGTAGTATATAATAACTTGAAACTTTCGCAAAGTTAAGTTATTGCAACGTTTACAACGTGTTCGTTCAGAATTACGAAATTATTACCCGCCGTCAATGTTAACCACATTGTCGTTATTCAACGGTCTGCAGGAATGGTGGCGACGAGGCACGTCGACTCGTGGGACTTTTATTAAATTGCATATCAAAACGAGATAACGACGAGCCAGCTGGGGGTAACGCCCCCGGGTTGCCAGCCGGAAGGTGGTGCCCGGTGCTCCCCCGATACAGCGCGAGGCACAGAACTAAATGGCACTAAACTTGACAAACTTTTGATATTGAAAGATTACTCCCGTCCTCTCGAGCGGAGGTGTGCGAACGTGCTCGGGTCGCCCCAAGGCAGCAACGTCAACGTACACGAGCTACGCCTTGTTTGTTTCAGCGTGGACGTCAATTTGGTTAATTGAATTAAACCCACGATCTCAGAAATTAATCAAGTTACATTCCTAGCGGACACGTGCAAATGCGTGGCACGCCGCCAAGCAAACATAGCGCGCTAAGTTTAATTCAATTACGATCGAATTTTGTGCGCGTATCAATTAGCGAGCAGTCTGCGTGTGGCCTCACTAAAGAGGACGGTTCCGAAACAGTCGTGTGGTGACCCTTGATTGCTACAAATCAATGTATTTCTCACTAATGAATAGAAATGAAAAAACAAACTTCATTTCTAGTGATTACAGTCAAACATTCTAGTTCTACACATTCTAATTGTGTAACTTAATTAATATTTGAGGGGGGTTAGTGTACAAGTTCAACTAATAACATTCATTTTTATGCATGAACACGTTTAAATAGTTAAGACAGCGTTTTCCCAACACGTAAGCGCGCTTCCCCAGGGAGGTACGGACTGGTCTAAGGGAAAGCGTCAATATTTACGGGACCCCCCTCGTAATTAAATACGTGTAATGTGGTGGCATTCCATTACAGGCCGTCGGAAATACTAGGGTGGCGTCCAAAATGTTTTAAAAAATATTGTTTCCCCCACTCCTCCAGCCACAAAAAAAATTGTGGAAACCACAGTTTTAAGGTGTACTGAAGAGGATCAATTTGTTTGAGAATTATATCTTGTCGAAACATTGCTTCCTTTCTTTTATCACAATTTTATCCAATTAACCTTAAAATGCTCATAGGCGTTCTGACAGCACTGATACGATTACATAAAAACTGATAATATTAAAACAAATCTACTTACGATTTTCACAGAATTGTAGGCAGACCCTGATGTAGCTGTAGCCGAAATTTCACAAGGAATCTGAATTATTTTCTCTTCTGCTGATCTTAACTGTAATAATTTTAGATTTCACAGCAATGTCACTATCGCCGTTTATGCAATATGTCATACTACAATTGTTGTCAAAGGCATTCGGTCACGGTGTTCATTCTGGAATTCTGAGGCTAGTGATTAAGAGCCACTTCTAGCCATAAGATTAGAATCTAACTGATAAATGTGGTATTATTACGCTTACAATTAACTGATAATTAGATCAAGTGCAGATCTGTCTGCGATGCGTGTTGAATAATTCGAGGGTGGTCTGAAAAGTCCATGCCAAGTCAGTTAGGTTATTGGTGCGTATTCAAGTTATTTTTAAATAGTGGCACCTCTTGAATGACAATTTATAAGTGGAATCAAATTTTTCGGAGTGTTCATATGGACACTAACGATGTGAAACGTTCGGGACGCCCTATTTCAGCCACTTCAACAGAATTCATTGATAAACTCTGTGATATGGTCATATATGACCATATATATGAATCTCAAGAGTTGAGATTCCTAGTGCTGTGGCCAGGTCCTATTATACGAAATCACACTTCTGGGAGTAACCAATAATCCGACTGACAACAGTTTGACTCCAACTATTTACTGTCTAAATATTTTACTTTCTTAGACCTATCGTCAAATTTGCTCGGAAGTGATCACAAACTAGAACATCTTTCAACAAAGTATAATTAGTCCAGAGATATATTATAATAGGATATAAAAATGATGGATCATAAAACAAATTAATAGCCCACTTTTGCACAGACTTTTCAAACAACCCTAATTACCGCAAATGTAATTTGTAGAAAAACAAGCAGATGGCTGTAGATTCTTGGCATGTCTAGAAAAGATCGAAGATGTCTATCAATATCGATAATTATCGAAATCAGAATGCTGATATTTATTGAGATCTGTCTACCAATATGTCGATATTTATCGATTTTGATATATTTTTAATATAGTTAAGTTTCTTGGTCCAAGACGTTGAAGGTATTTGGTGGTTTTATAATTTAACACGCCGAAATTTACAACAGAACACAAGAAATACTTTATTCAATGCGATTTCGCATAAATTCGTGAATCTTGAATAGGTGTTACTTGAACTTAAGTCAAGAATAGAATAATATTTTATTTTCAATAAATGTTGGAGGAAGACTTTTATTTTCCCCACGCAAATGTATAGATGCGCAGATGATTGATGCGCAGAGTCGTCCGTGGTGGTGGAGATGGTGGTGCATGTAGTTTGCACATAGTTGCCGCCATCTATTAGGTGGTGACGTAACTATATGCGAAAATGCCACATGACATTCCATCATCGTAATTGCTGTATCTCAAATCACTACAATAATGCTCACTTTTATAGCTATAGTCAAGAGAATGATACCGATGCCTTATCTAAATATGACACTAGGATTGTTAACTTCAAACCTCAAAATCGAGTTTATGAATATGCCATGAAATACAACCCTTTGAAGAGACGTGCACGTGCATAACAAAAATGACGAGAACATTTTTGTACTACTAATTGCTGGCACCGAGAGACCGGTTGAAAGTTACAAGTTCCTTACCCCACTTCTGAAGTAGAAAGGTTGTCAACTTAAGCATAAAATAATACTACATAAAAGTGCTTAATTAACTCGTTATAAGGAATAGGAATTGAATTATAACGGTATAATTTATAAATTCAAGGTTCATAAAAAATGCCCATGGTCAAGGTGAAAATTAAGAAAAATTATTAGTGGTACACATGTATTATATGCATTTAAATAAATACTTGAAAATTGACGAGAAATAACGACTCTATTGTACTCGAAAATAGTGATTACACCGCAAATTGTATTTTGGTTTAATAATACATAAAAATATTAAATATAAACGTTTGTTTTCTTTGTTCTTTTTACAGTTTTAAAATTGAAACAATAATAATAGTAGTAGGATTGTGGAGGGGCGGATTTTGGAGCGTCGATTGAAGCGGAACGCCTTGCTTTCACGGGACCAGCGTTTATACTGCTGTCGGCATTCTATTTAGGTATTTTCTTTGATGCTAATGAACGTTCCGAATTTGCAATGTATTGCGACGTTTAAACGTAAAAAATGTTTGCTCCACAGGAATGACAACTAATCAAAAAATCAAATGATGTCTGAAATATTGTAGCTTCTAATCTTCATTCCAAAACACATGTACCTTGTTTCTCATACCATAGGCCTATTGTCTCTGACGAAGATATTTAGCTTTACTTTAGTCGGGTGGGCAAATGTTCTCTTTTTTGTTCTTGCAATTTTGTTGTTTTTTGATGACTTAAGTTAAATTAAGAATAGTACGTAACCGTTTGTCATACAATAAAATTTGAGCGTTTATGTGGCTAAATGTCTGCGGGTAAGTAAAGCAATGTGTTAATGTCGTTGAGTACCGTCAAGCAGTGTAGCACCCGAGGGTTCGCGGCATTGGCGGCTGAACTTAATTTAGTAAACTTAAAACTTGCTAACGCTGGATGCTTGCTAGATTATGGTAGCAAACTCCAAGTAGTTTTCCAGCCGCATTTCAGTGTATTGGCAAATTTTGCCGGAGGCCACAAGAGCGACCATACACGGAAATAAGGACATACACGTAATATCTTTACGGAACGTAGTTAATTGCTAAATTAATTTACCATTCCGAAATTCCGTAATGTTCCTGTGATAAATCAACTTATATCCTTCCTCTCTAAAATCATTACCTTTATCTGACAAGGAAATGTGAGTTAAAGGAAATGTGATAAAGGGAACTAGACTAGACTTGGAATTACAATAGTTCAAATAATTGTAAGAGTTAATATTAAAACTTAGCAGTTAGTGGTTGCGTCCTAATGTTGTGAGCATTTCGTTGCAAGCGCCGAGCGAGTTTTATTTGGCAATTCACGCAAAATACAGAGTTGAAGGTCTCCTCACGAACGGTGGGACGGCGGTGCAGATAATTTTAGAATGGGAATTAATTTTTTAAATTTAATAAGAATAAAACACGCCCGGGCTTCCCGGCTACGCCAACTGGGCCAATAAATTTTCTTATAATGTGCTTTTGCACCCGGAACGACGCGCCCCAAAAAAAACGCGCTCGTGTTGGCAATAAAAAAATGTTGAACAGGCACCCGTGCGGCAGCTTAGAAAGGCGCCATTAAAATGAAATTATAAAGCCGTATTTTTGTTTCGCCCGCTTTACGCGTTCTTCCCATTTCGGAGGCTACCTTCCGGGTGTAGTTTGCAAATGCATTCGTTTTTCATACTTTCATTTCACCCGATTACCGTCTCCGAATCTCGCCACCAAATGGTTTTCCATTTTCAGCAGGACTTCATTCGCTGCCTGCCTGATATAGCAGGCATGCTGGCTCGGCAAGCACTATACAACGCCTTTGTGGAGGAGTTAGCTAGATGGTGGTAAAACAGGTTCTCTTGCGAGGATTTGACTCGATTCTATCGGTAGATATCAGCAGAAATTTCACACCTCTAGCATATTTTCATTCACTGTGCATTGATCATCATATTTTATTATCGGTATATCCAAAAGAATAGCTGTCCGCCAAATATTTTTATAGAGACCTTTGATTCCTTCAAATTAATAATATTTCCTCATAATTTAGGGTGCAAACCTTAAGTTATAGTAATTAATAATAATAATAATAACCTTTATTGGCATAACCCTCGTGCTTCTTGTAAGCGTAAATCATCATTCCAACACAAAAATAAAAATTAACAACACAAAATATCTTATTAATACAATGTACATACTAATAACACTATTTTTATACCGTCCGCATACACTTCCTCTTCTGAACTACACTCACAATGATGACCACCCTCTCCCCTCCCTCAGACAACTATTTACCAACACAATCTACTTCCATTCTCAACTAACTCACACACCCTTCATTAATTCCCATACACTCTCCAAGCACATGCTCCCAGGTATCCTTCCGATCCATGCAAAACGCACACCTCTTATATTCATCATTCATTCATTCTTTTTATCCCTCTCTTCTGACCCACACCTAACTCTAGCTGAATACTCCTTCTGAGCTTTACTTAGCGATGCGTTCCCAAAGTAGTCTGGCCGACTGCCCAGTACCTGGATGCGTTTGTAGTCTGGATTATACGAGCTGTCGTTGATTCTCGCTTGCCTAATTTGATTTTCAACATCCATTCCTGTCGTCCTAACCATATATTCCAACAACTCCCCATCCTCCAGATACTTTTCAACTACCGCCTGGGACATCCCCACCGCTTCGTACACCTTTCTCCTATTTTCCCTCCATTGACTTCTTCCTCTTCTTACACACCATCCCCACACACTCCTCACCTATCTGTCCTCATCCATTCTCATCAACTGCCCCTCATATCTTACCACTCTCGCTACTGTCTCCCATAACACAGTCATCCTACCTGATTTTTGAAGCACTATATACCCTGGAGTGGATTTTTCTAACTTCATTAAGTCCTTCAGAAACCAGATTTTTTCTCTTTCAAGCGTTTCCCATTCAGACATGCCCCATACTTCCACACCATACATTAACGTAGGTTTCACACATGCATCCCAAAGTTTCATTGCAACTCCCCAGTTGCTACCCCATTTACTCCCCCATCTACTGTTAATCGCTCTCCATGCACTCCTGGCTTTCGCCTGCATATAAACAAAGTTATAGTAATTAACAGTTCACTATAATATACGCGGAAAGCATATCTGTTTCCATTAAACGTACTGGTTTTTTTTGTTTATTGCCAATTTAAATTCCTCTAAAGCACTTGCTGCCCTTTAAATTCTTGTTCCACTCCTCGAGGGACCAATTAAACTCTTTCTAAGCATGGACTTTTTTTTCAAAACATTTTCACAGATATCCCTCATACCAAAAGAGATTTTTTTTGCATTTTCATCGTCGGGAGGGCCTTACGTTACCACAAATTAATATATTAGGACAAAATTAATTAGGACAAAAAATTGGTTTCTGATGATTAACAGCTAACTGTAATGACGAAAAAAGTAAAAGCTTGCATGTTTATTTCCAACAAACGAACTTTTTCTTTTCTTCCTGATGCAAATTCCTCTGAAACACGTGTTGCCCTTTTTTGTTCCAGTGCTTGTGGGACTGATCGATCTTTTTTCAAGGCATACCTTCATAGGCATTTATCTAGCTATCGCGATGTTAGATATATAGGCATATATTTGTTTAATATGGCGGCGGCGAAGAAAAAATCTGTTAGGCACACGATATACCCTCGAAACGTGGGTACCGTTCAGATACCAAAGCGCGGTCCAGATTTGCGTGGTTATGTGAGGTTGTCCAGGTCTACGTTTTGCGACTCAGGTGTTGGTGTCAACTCACTAAAAAAACCCTGATGCGGCATCACCCCGGAGGGCTTTAGCACATCTAATTGGAAATATAAAACAGAAAAAAGAAAGGAAATTCATTCAGATCGAAACATGAAGAAATTCCAAAATTAAAATTAAATTAAACTTGTGAGTTATTAGAATATCAAAATAAAATATTCTATTACAAAACAAAAGTAATTTCCTCCAAAACTCTTCAAACTAAAATGACACTCAAAAACAAAAAAAAAAACATAAAGAAAAAGCCCTGCGACTCGGCATGTCACAAAACTCGTTCGTATTATATTCGTATCCCAAGGCTCTTAAGAACATTAGGCATATAAATGTCATCGTAATAATTGTCCCAACTGCTATCAGCCTTTCAGCCACTCTACGATGAGCATAATATTTTGCAATCACTACATCAAGAGAATTTACTGGTTTTTTGGGAAAGAATTGGGAAAGGCGTTGACTCAACCGCAACATATTCTTGTGGCGAATAGTCTATCGATTTTCTCCAATTTTTCTTTTTTGTTTTTTTTAAACATATTTTCACAAATATCTACCTCCATTATTACTGATGTATAAATGATAATTTTTGTAACATTTTCATAGTTCCCCTAAGAGATATAAGCAGAAATTACAAACAACTATCATACTTCCATCCACTTTACGTTGATCATTATATTTTATTATCACTACATCCAAAGAAATGACTGACCCACAGAAAGACCCAACCATAACGTATGCGTGTGGCGAATAGTCCACAGATTTTCTCCCCGCCGTGTCGATTTTCCACTGTTCGTCGGGAGTTTATTACGTTGAGTAATGGCGCAAAAAATCATATATGCGCAAGAATTTGGCGTGTTTTCGGTGTGTACATTTTACGTGCAGAGCCCTTACTCGCCGTCATATTTTTTCATGTGCCTATGTTGTTTTTGCGTCAAAAGGCGCAGCGCCGGCCGGAGTTGGCGTTGCGAGGGTCGGCTGGTTCGTTTACCATTTCGACATGCGCTGTCTTCGTTTTCATATCTAGCCGCCGGCTTTTCATGGCCCCACACGTCTCGTACACGCCCGCCACACGAGGAAAGTGAAAAATTCACTGCCATTACATACACATATCGGTACATTAATCTTAGGTATTGATGTAATCGAACTAATGCACCTTTAGGGAGTAGTATAATCAGTTACCTTCCCTGCGTTTTGACAAATTGCGCTCGAGAGGGCGACTCGATGATCGTCATTCTTTGCGTTCGTATTCCCGAGCCTGCGAAAGAGCGACCCTTCGAGATCCATCCCAACTGGGGAATATTTGTTATTAACCTATCCCCGCAATCACCATTTTTATCAACTGTAGCAAATATATTCCGATTCTTTTCGATACTTGCTTTTTAAAATAAAATTTTACGAGCGTTGCCTTGGGGATAAGATGGTGGATACGAGCCGAGAGCGTTACGATTTTCGGCAACTATCACAGAAACTGACATTCCGATTTTAACTTTTCTCTTTTTTATATGTGCATTTTGTTTTAACTTGAGAGATAGGTTATGTTTTTCTTCTCTTTTTATTAAACCCTTTCATGTTTTTTAAATTTCAAATTTGCTATATAGCGCGCGTTTACATAAGATGTACAAGCTTTTCGTATGCGCGGTGCGATTCTTCGTATGCGCCGCTTTTTATATTTCGAGAAATTAGTGCAAACAGTTTTGTGGCGTATCGAAATTAGCTGTTCATATAACGATTCGGAAATGTAAAATGCCATGAAGCAAACATACTGATGAATAAAAAAATGTAGAAACCACTTTTTTGATATAGTAGTAGATAAACCTTTATTCAGGCATTTGGCCCCTATACCCTTACAAAACTATTCACAATCTCACAATCAAACTTGTACAATACATCAAAAACTCAACAATAATTTCGTAATAATATTTACAAAAATACTAAATAGAATAAAAATATAAATGTTAAATACCAACCCACCCTATTGTGTCATCCCTCTCCACCCGTTCCATTTGTCACGCACAATTTGCCTCACTATTGTTACATTCTCCTCTCCCACCCAACCAATATCTTACATTCCCTCTCACACATCCCAAAGCATTCACCCATTCGTAGATACAAAGATGCTCTCAGGTATCCACCCAACCTCGACATAAGACACATCCAATATATTCATACCCCATCCACACCTTTCTTCCTTGCTCCTCAGTCCCACACCTTGCCAGGGTAATAACCCGCTTGTTGTCGGCGCCCATTTTCTATTTGGTGACATCGGGCTTTTGCCCGATCACCAGTATCAGCCTGTACGTCGGTATAGAACCTAATATTAATTTTGTATACAACCTAATGCTCTAATGCTAACTAATGCTCTCCTGACGCCACTGTTCTTCCATCTCTCGACCCCTTTCACGCACCATCTATTCTAACGGTCCGACTTCTCGCAATATTTCCCATACCGCTAGTTCCGACAAACCCACATACTCATAATCCTTCTTCCTGTTCACTCTCCAACCACTCACACCTTTACTAGCACACCATTCCCATATAGCCTTCACCAATCTTCCGCTTTCCATTCTATTCACTCTCTTTCTCTCTCTCTCTCTCTCTCTTCAAACCTTACAAACCTGCTACCTGACTCCCATTTAACAGTCATTCTTCCTATCTCTTGCAGTGCAATATACCTGGTAATGGATCTTTCGACGCCCATCATATCTTTGATGAACCACGTCTGTTCTCTCTCTAAGGCTTCCCATTCATACAGTCCCCATACTTTCACACCATACAACTGACTCGGCTTAACACATGCATCCCATAACCTCAGTACCACACCCCAGTTATTTCTCCTCATATTCCCCCACTTCCGTTTCACACACCCCCATGCACTCCTTCCGCCTTCCCTTGTATCCTCATCACATGCTCACCCCACTTACCATTCGCGCTAATCAGAAACCCAAGGTATTTGAAAACATCCACTCTCTCGATCATTTCAAGCATTCCACCCTTTTTCTCCTACTTTTTTGCTATATAAGTCCTAATAATTAATAAAACATAACTATGAATATACAAATAATAAATAACGATCCAACATTTACTGTTTATCCTAACGGTAGAAACGAATGCCACTAATGTTTAGTCTGTGAAGCATTGACACATATCGAAATCAGATCAAACGGGCCACAAAACGTTACGGCCGCTCTTCTAGACGTTGGCGTGCATGGACGTTTGTAATGTCGCGTAGCACCATTTCTTATAACTTAGCTTTCGACGCTACGACAGCAAAAGCTACGCTGGGACGCTAGCACGTTACATATATCGCGACAGCATATAACTTTCTGGCATTTATATGATGCCGATTTGTCACGATGTCGACTTTTTCCGACGATTCCCCCTTCACCCTCCTTTTTTTTCCACTGTTTTCATCTTGGAATACTGGACCATCGTCAGTGGTCGGCGACGGCCCACCCAATACCCCAACTCGCATCATATCTGCTCTTATTCAGGAACATTCCTCTTTTTGTCTCCGTCCTCATTTTAGTTGTGCTTTGCGCGTACTATATAACATTTTATTAAGAAAAAATGCGGCAAAATTGTCACATGTGAGTTTGTCAATATGTGCTTAAACTTTCGCGCAACTGCTTCGGACGTGATAGAACGAGCTGAGCTCTCGTGCGCATCCAGTAAAACCATCGCATTATTAATAGCTGACCAAACAGTCGTTATCAATTTACCAAATAAAGATTGATCACCTGCGTCCCCATTTCAATTTTTCTTGCTTATTGAAACGTGACTGTTCAATGAAGTGCTTGATTTTTCTTTCACCATAAAGGATGACCAAACAACGATTTGTGTTTTTTGCATTGTCTGTTCGAGTCTGTTTTTTGTTTGATTTTACCGAACATCGACTACTGCGCTCTTTAGTACTATTCAGTTATTTTATATAATTCGTCATATTAGACGTTAATACTATGAGTAGGTGGGTATTAATGGGTGTGTACAAGCGAAAGCTCGGTATGTATGGAGAGTGATTAAGAGTTGATGGGGCCCATACATTCCCCCATAATAACAAATAGAATGTAGCAACTTCGGAATATATGTGTGAAACCTATAATAATGTATGGTGTGGAGGTATGGGGCAAATCTGAACGTTAGAAAGGGAACCAACCTGGTTCTTGAATGCGGTTGGAAAGATCTACTCCAGGGTACATCATGCTTTAGGAATCAGGTAGAATGAGTTTACAATCGAAGACCGTGGCAAAAGTGGTTAAATATGAGTTAAGTGGCACGAATGATGGATGATAGATGGGTTAAGCATGTGTGGGTATGGTGCGTTAGAAAAGGGGAAGTCAGTGGTGAGCGAATAGAAGAATGACGTACGAGTCTGTAGGTATGTCCCAAGAGCTGTGAAGAAATATCTGGAAGACGGGGAAATGGTGGAACAGAGGGGTGACAGGGACTAGATGTAAAAAACAGATAAAACAGGCTAATATAAATAGCACTTCGTATAACCCCGATTATAAACGAGTCTAGGTTATAGGTAGAAGACCAGCTTATTTTGGGAACATGGCGCTGAGCAAAGGCGAAAAAGAATGTATGACACGAGCGAGGTGTGGATCAGAAGAGAAGGGTAAGAAAGAATGGATGAATAAAGAATATAGGAGGTGTGGATTATGCATGGTTGGTAGGGAATATGTGATTATGGAATGAATCGGAAGAAATGAAGGATGTGTGCAACAGTTGAGAATGGAAGAAAACTATGTGGCACTATGTTATTGGAGTTCATTGATATTGTAGGTCTATGTATATTAATTTATTTCAATTTTTCGTATTGTTACGGATAATGTTTCTGTTATTATTATTATGTTTTTGAAGTCGATTGGCTGTAAAATATTTATCGAGGTGAATGCCAATAAAGGTCATATGTATAAAAATACTATTAATGAGTGTTCAGCCAAGTGGCGCAGTGGTATGGTTGATGACTACTGCCCACGAGGTCCCGGGTTCAATTCTCGGTGGGGATTGCATAGTAAAGTGAATTCTTCTTATCAATAGTATTAGCCTCTAATATGACTAATTACATGAACAAGAATTGAATAGAACTAATGACCATAGCAGTCGATGCTCGGTAAAATCAAACAACAACAAAAAACTATTAATGAGTACAGGAATTGATTTTGGTCTACGTTCGCTGAGATACGATCCCGGGAACTTGCGCTGAGCAGTCCCTGGGCCACCTGTCTAGTCATAGAATTGTTATTGCCTTTGTTTACCATAGTCTTTTAATTAATTCGCACGCTTGTGGGCTAGAAACTTATTTCCATACTACGAATTTGGTTTGTAACCCACGCGGTACTCAAAGACCAATACATAGCACATGAAGTTGTCTAAGTCCTGATTACAGTTTAGTTTAATTATAGGCACTTGTATCAGGACGTTGTGTATCGAAACATCCATGCGGTGCTGTGGTATGAACAAGTTGATGAACAAGACCGCTAAACACGCTGTGGTAGCGGGCAAGACCGAGAGTCAGAACGACGTTAGCGGGTGGTACGCGGCGACGCCAGTTATCGTCTTCTATAATTATTAATTAACCTTAGAAGGTACGCAGCCATCAAACAGCAGGCGCAAGGGGAGCGGTGAACTAACTGGGGAAATATAACAATTGGGAGGCGAGCGCGTGGTACGAGAGTGATTAATCGAAATGGTAGGAAACACAAAAAAAAGTACGTGTCTCCGCGTGACATTTGCATTCAGTATTCAGGACGGTGCTGACGGCTCTCGGTAGCTCCGTTCATACTGCCAAATGCAGCAGATAGTCTGCATTACATTACACTGCGAAGGAAATAAACAACTTTCTCCAGTTGTAGATATTTCTGCCTTAAATACTTCATTTTAAAAATGCTTCATGGCTAAACATTTCCATAAAATTCTAGGAAAAAGGGCTTTATACAATATTGCCGATAAGAACTTTTTACGTCATGATAATTTTGTTCTCTCAATAAAAAACTCGTAAAACTGATTTTAATTTTACTTACCATAAAATGTTGATAACTAATGTCGCTATTTAAGTTCACAACGCGGCACAACCCTTTCCTTATTCTGCTTACCCCTGAACTATTACTATACTGCGCACTCTTGATATCAATTCATTTACATTTTTTTCACTACATACTCTCTTTATTTTTAGTTATTATGGAATAAAATCATAGACATCCGTGACATTTATAGTCTGTTTCACGACTCCCTGAGGTTAGAAGCGACTGAAATTCGCCAAAAACTTTTACGCGCGTGCTCAAATCGCACAGTCGACTGATTACTATTGTTTGCGCGTTAGCGCCTTGACGAGATTATGTCCCTGCGATTTGTAAGATCGCAGAGCCTTATTCAAAAGGCTTTAATGACTTCACCAGCAAAGTAAGTTCGATACGCCGACAACACACTCGAATTACACGACACGAAAATGTAGGAGAAATGGTGGAGAAAATAGAATTTACTTGGTTGAATGCTGGATACAAAGTGAATATATTTACAAAATATTTACAAGATGAAACCAAAGCTTCTTAAGTTCGATACGCCGACAAGTTACGGCGACAACACACACGAATTACACGACACGAAAATGTAGGAGTGTAAAGTGATTTTATTTACAAAATATTTACATGATGAAGCCAAAGCTTCTTAAGCTCGGTGCGCAGCGCATGCGCACAAAGGGTGAAAATGGCGTGGTGCGCAAGCAACCATGCGCATAGGCTGGGGTAGGCTCACCACGCCCTCGGACGCGTACATACACTATAAAATAATTTAGAACAATGATAATGTTCATCATTAAATGACGGAGTCGACTGTGGGTTGTTGATAAAACATGTTGAATAATTTAGTACAGAAATGAAGTGCGCTGCTGCAACTCTGATCTAGCAGAGGCTCAGGCACAGTAAATGGCGCTTGTACTGGGAATGACTTCTTCTGGTCGAACCCGTGACGCTGGTGACAAGACAGTGGAGTGCAGGGATGGAAGGAATGTGACGACGATGTGTTCACGAAGAGGTCCATGTAACAACTAACTTTATTTCCTAACTCTAAACCTAAAGCTTCATACTAATGATTTAACTAAATGGCGCATGACGTCGCGATAACAAAAGTCCGGCCGATAATGACTTTATTTGGAAGTCCGGACCTCTGGCTAATTGCCGCGACATCATGGCCCATTCATACAAATTCGCAAACACTCAATTAATACAATTTACAAAAGATACATTAGACATTCATCATTCATACCATCCATTCATTCAATACATTACTATGATAAGATATAAGAATATTTATACACAATGTTTAGGAATGACAATATACACTTTATGCGTTCTGCACACCGCAAATGTAAGATTAATATGGAAACCTAGTGCATTGAATTGATGATGTAGATCAAGGTAGTATATAATATTGTTGCTTAAACTGCACAAATATACACCAATTAAGATAAAACTTTGCAAATAAGGTGAGCAAAACGCCAAACGTCGGTTTCTTCATGCGCTCAAAACGCTTTGTTTGTGTAAATCTGCGGTTGGCTTAAGTGTTTCCTTGCGTTTTACATGTAGAAATAGCTTCGTTATGTTAATTGGAGATTTTCAGGTTTGTTCTATATTTATTTTGTAGCGAATATTTAATATAAACGTGTTGCTTGCTATATTTAAATTAACTTTGTGAACATCATTTATGTTAATACTCACCATGCGTAGTTAAAAAATGATTCATAGAATATTCACGCAAATTCCAGGTCCACCCTCACCCCAATGTGTTCATAAGGAATTCATAAAGTTATTAAGAGATGGCGCTAGATGCAACATTCCTTTAAAAATCATCTTGAAATAACCAATAAACAATGTTTTCTTTGTGAAAATTACTGCACTGCGAAGAACATTTATGTTGAAAATCACTACTATATCACTCTCACAACTAGAGTTTAAAGCGCACGATGTACATTTCGGAAGACAGATTTCCATCTTCTGGCGGTGATGCCAGAAACTAACTGAAAGAGGTGATAAATGTTTTATTTATATTAAAAATACGTTGATTGTTCCTTCCCTAATCCGATTTGAGCTAATTTATACCTACCTAAGCATATAAAGCCGTCGTGAGTTGGGGTGGGGGGATTTCTCAAATGCAGGAACATATTTTCATCGGCCGTAAGGCAGTTTTAATGACTGGCTTGTTGGATTAATTTTAAATTATCTGTAATAATGGGGTGTCCCGTGTCTTTGATATGCTGTCCAACTGCAGACTTATCAAAGCGACCGAATCTGTAATGAGCTATATGTCCTTTGAGCCTTGTAGTAATTTATCCACTTGTCTGTTCTGTATATTTGTTGTCATAACCTTCACAGCTGATTTCATATATTCTTGATGATGTCGGTTGTTGATAAAACATGTTGAATAATTTAGTACAGAAATGAAGTGCGCTGCTGCAACTCTCATCTAGCATAGGCACAGGCACAGTAAATGGCGCTTGGTGACAAGACAGTGGAGTGCACAGATGGAAGGAATGTGACGACGATGTGTTCACGAAGAGGTCCATGTAACAACTAACTTTATTTCCTAACTCTAAACCTAAAGCTTCATACTAATGATTTAACTAAATGGCGCATGACGTCGCGATAACAAAAGTCCGGCCGATAATGACTTTATTTGGAAGTCCGGACCTCTGGCTAATTGCCGCGACATCATGGCCCATTCATACAAATTCGCAAACACTCAATTAATACAATTTACAAAAGATACATTAGACATTATCATTCATACCATACATTCATTCAATACATTACTATGATAAGATATAAGAATATTTATACACAATGTTTAGGAATGACAATATACACTTAATGCATTCTGCCACTTGTATTTCGCGAAGATCATTAGCGTATCGTCGCTTCCCTGTTTGCGCATCTGCGTAAACAGAAAAGACACTTTTAACACACTGTTTTACAAAAAAATGTAGATTTATTTGCGTACGATGGGCATTTCGCCGCAAGGCATTATCAGGTACTAACAATTTACAAAGTGCGTTCACATATTTATGCAAAAATATCTGTCTAAAAAAATATAAGTCTGGCTGGTCGTTTAAGACGTTGTCCGCGTCATTTATGGCTCTTTTTATATAAATGGCTTAAAAAAACAACGCGGGTAAGGTTTGATCCGCTCTTAAACTGTATCAAAGCGTAAATGACCAACAAAGTAACTACTACAACAAACGATCAGCTCACCGTATAATGTAATCGGAAGATATACATTCTAAAGTCCGTAAATTGTCGCTCGAATCAAAAGTTTAATAATTATTTTCTCGGAAACTATAATTGCTTCCTAGGATTTTCACCATATATTTTTTCAAAATTCTAGTATCCGTCTGTATTTTTAGTTTTGCGAAACTCATTTGACAGAGCGTGGACTCTCCTTGTAAGCGCCTTGTAAGTATCTTTAACTGAAAGTATCTAAACTGAAAGATTTTTTAGAAAGTCCATACCGATAACGAAATTTTATCAAAAAAAAAACTCATTATTCTCTGTTTTGGCATAAATTTCACTCAAATCCTCACATTCATTACATTTTTTAACCAACAGCGTATATTTGCAGGGTTGTTAAAAAAAATTAACGCTCATAATTGTGTAATTTCATTGCATTTAAATGCAGTTGGGCGTGAAATGCGACGATTCGTCGTGGTGTAGCGACGATGCGTGGTATCAATAACGAATGCATGGCATCGTAAAAGGAAATGGCAAAAAATTGTGATATTACGTTATTGTTATGGCCGGTCCGATCCGGCCGAGGATGACGGTGGGTTATTATGTCGGGCCGGGCATGCATCCACTACGCACAGGCCGGCGTCGTGAGTAGGTTGTCGGCCTTGGCTGTCCCAGCGCAACCTGGTAAGGCCGTTCGTTCGTTTGTTCAATGCGTGAGCAATTGGCTTACTAAACTCTTTCGCATGCTTTCAAGCCAACGACGGCACACATGTCGGATGGCCAAATACACGCAGTAATTGATCTTACACCAACACCCCGATTGCTGACGATACCAGTTGCGCAAGCTGATTGAGCGAATCTATTATTGCAAATTACGCTCGCTCAATATGTGCGTGCGTGTGTATTCTTATATGGGTTTAGTATGCTAATTTGTTGCGATGACTTAAAACATTTAACAAACAAAACGATGAGGAAAATAACTCTTTAACGCGATGACAACAATACGGATGATTATAATTTGTAAATTTTAATTAGAAAGAGAAATTGTAGATTACTTAGAAACGTTTTTTTTTTAATTTTACATATAATTGCAACCGCTGTGAAGTTATCCTTAGAAAAGCTTTTTATTGGGCATATCCATTTCCCTTTTTCCTATCTGCACCGACTCGATCATGAAATTTTTTTCTTCTTCAGCATATTCCTCTGTGAATTTGTAACAATTTGTGTTTGAACATCTTCAGGCACACTCATTTATTTTCGGCGAAAATGGAGTGTTTGAGTGTGTATTCTTATATCGGTTTAGTATGCTAATTTGTTGTGATGACTTAAAACATTTAACAAACAAAACGATGAGGAAAATAACTCTTTAACGCGATGACAACAATACGAACGATTATAATTTGTAAATTTTAATTAGAAAGGGAAATTGTAGATTACTTAGAAACTTTTTTTTTAATTTTACATATAATTGCAACCGCTGCACAGTGGCTGAAATCAGTGGTTTTGCCCGTCATAAGTCTTTTTCTTGAATTCTATGTAAAACATATATAATTTT
>JAODAC010010075.1:0-26560 GCA_027575185.1 Mimaenictus wilsoni
AGTACATACTTTAAAAGTAATCAAAACAACATATAATTTAATCGTTTACGTGGCTATTCATATCTTTGCATCTAAATTATGTACATGTTCATCTTCGGCCGTATCTATTAAAATATTCTAATACGAATAGAGTGTTTATTTAGGCATATCTCGATGATATGATGTTTGGAATTGTTTTATATCAAAATAGTTTGGCGGAATCATACGTATAGGACGCCATGTTTGTAGGAAATTATGATAATACTTGATTCGGTGATTTGGAAAGGGTTTAGAAATATAAGAAAATGTTTGAAACATACCAGTGCCGGTTACCCAACCGAGATTGTAGAACTGCCTGCACAATTCCGGTATTAAATTCCTTGGATGCTCTGGCCCCAAGTGCGCGTTGCGAAACGACATGTCGTAGCAGGCCATCGCTGGCAATTTCGTGTGCGCACGATGATAATAAATCAATTCCGGAAGACTGCGTGGCTACTGCAAGACGTTGCCGATGTTGGGGTCCCGCGAGCGTCAGTCTCTCGGCGTTGAGCTGCTTGCAAAAGGAAGAAATCGTTTACAATACACATCAGATACCGTCGAATGCGCGCACATTTTTGCTGATCGTTTCTGTTTTTTTTTGTTTGTTCGTTTTTGCAGTTATACCTGCAGGTGGACAATACCGCGGGAACGCGATTGTAAAAGGCCATCCTTTGCATTGCACGAGTCTAATTCGCATTGTAGGTGATTTGTAAGCAGGATAGTTCTGAACGTGTACATGTTTTTTTCTTCTTTGGTCAACATCATGCAGGGACTATAAGTTTGTAAATGTGAATTGACTCCAATGAACAAGCCATGGAAGGATAGGAAATGATAATAAGTATATTAATGTGTAAATATTTGGATAAGTCAAGTAAGGTAATGCTCCATTGGTGAAATTTTAACTGTGGAAGTCAAGTGATGAAGTGTTGGATCTACTGGAGCGAGCTAGCCAGTGAAGACAAATTACTGATGGAAATAAAACGCATTAGGAGGATACGCACGTTTGCGCTAACGCATCATTTGTTTGTTTTGTTACATTTTACACTATACAGATCTATCAATAATATTGATTTTCAATAATTATAGATTGAGATTATCGGGAATGAAACGTATATGGAGGTGTAATGTAAGGGTGGTCATGTCATTTAGTACACATATCTTTTTCAGGGACAAAGCATTGCTGGGTTGCTTATTGTACTTTACCAATCCTTGCAATTGTTCATGGTGTACCTTTAGGTCTTGAAAACCAAGGATCTGTGCCTGGGATGCGCCTGGAGTCTATCGAAATGAGTCCTGCTAGCTTCTACAGGTTTCTCTATTATTAGTTTAAGAACTTTAAGATAACAATGTTCTAAATGATCCAGAAATTAAATATCATCAAAGCAAATAGGACCAAGAACCGAGTAGAATGGAGGTGTAAGCTAGGTATAGCCAAAACACGAATTGGGCTATAATGCCTGGAGAGAGAGAGAGAGAGACAAAAAGAGTATGCGGGAAACAAGTGAATTGGGTAGCGCAACTAGACGGAAACATTATTATAATTAAGGTTTCAGGCTGAAGTCGAGGTACCATTGTTTGTGGACTTCCACGATTAGGAGTTAGAAGGTCATCTTAGAAAACACTAATAACGGGCCTTTTCTGAGGTTGGGGTCAAATTCCCACCTCCCGTTTGAGGACGTGCGTTTTAACCCGAGATATATCCTTTTCCAAACTAGTTCCAAGCAGTTCACACGTTCGTAGCTCAATCAAATGCGAACTGACCCGCGAGTCATAGATTCGTCATAACTGCTACAGAATGTAGAGAGGGAGAGAGCGGATATAGATAAGAGATGTTGAGGATGAGAGTGACAATAATATATACGCAGTTGTTGTGTTGTCGAATGACAACGTGGCCTTCCACGGTTAGGAGTTTGCGAGTCATTCTATAGAACAGAAATAACGGTCCTTCCAGAGGTTGAGGACGTGCGTCAAATTTGATCTAAGGTATAACCCTCCCATACAATTACCAAGCAATCGTGGGTTAGTCAAATACTTGCGAACTGACCACGAATCATAGGTTATCACTGCTATAGAATTCCCAACACTTGAGGATGTGCTTCAAATTTGACCCGAGATATTATACCCTTCTCCATATAAGTATGAAGCAATGCGGTCAGGGAAATTCTTGTAACCGGATTCACGAGCCATAGATTCGTCATCACTGCTACAGAATATGGACAGGGAGAGAGTGGGTATAGATAACATATGATGATGATGAGGGTGGTCTCTTCAGGGAGCGAAATATGGAGAATTTGGTTGCTTCAATTCCCTGGTTTGCAACATCATAATCCGTGCATGTTTTAGGGGTATTATTATCTCGGTTAACATTTTAACATCCGTTGTCTGGTGTCGGTTCTGAGCCCGAAGATAGAACTTCTGTTCGATAGAGATATATACGCTGAAAGTAATGACTGAAAATCACTAAGACTAAGTCTTACGAAAGAATAAAAATACTCTAATTGAAGGTATGCCCGTATAGTTAAAACCCCGCCCCATATATATGTCTGTGGTATGTATGGTATGAAGGAACGGTATTTTGTCAATGGTGGTAAGCGAAGGAAGCCACCCACGTGGTGCCATAATATTTAGAAAACCAGCACATCGACAGCGTAACCCAATGGATGGTTTATTACTGACCAAAATCATTCCATATCTGATGAAACTTTGAAATCGACAAGTTTTGCATATGAAATAGGTTGTTTATACATGCGTTGCTGACGTGGGTGTACAGCGTGTAAATTGAATCGAATAGTTGTTAATTCGCGTAAAAATGCCACGACAAGAGGCGGTCCGACGAAAAGCAGATCGACCTACGATCAAACATACTTGCTTCTCGACAAACCGCAACGTAGTATTTCTCCTGTCTGATATAAACGCTGCCGCAGCATGGGATATAAATTGTTGGATCAGAAAATAAATGCATAAGATTTCATCCAGATCAAAAGCACGAGTACAAAAGTGAAGGACGATATTTACAACAGGCGATAGGGTTGGATTTTTACTAGCCCTTTATGTGCGCACGGAATTTGTGTTTTATTATTAGCTACCCTCGGACCCTTCATCATAAAGGTCTAAAGAAGTAAATTTATATAAGTTCCACAACACGCCGACACAATAGCTGCACGGCCTGCATATGCGCCGCGTCGGTCTTCTATTCCCATCCGCATGATGCCATAAACATATTTCAGGGAGTTCGCCGCGAGAAATGAGGGGATGTTGCGAGGATGACATTCACTTTGTGTAGTTGTATTGTCGAGAACGGAGTGTGGGGCGTTCGGGGCAGTATGCTCTGAGCATTTTTAAAACCTTGCATTTCTCTCCTGCGAGAGATGACTGACCATACGTAAGCGTTCGTCACGTATCGCAGGAATGCGGGGATCATCCATCCTGCAGCAGGTTTTACTTAGTTTTACATAGCACATTCATATGTGCCCTCTTAACTACTTTGATAATTGTAGTTACAATACCAGCATATTCACATTTTATTTTGGGAGAGCAAGGTTTTAATCATGTTGAGTTAGGTTCGTGTAGAATTTGGTGTTGTTGTGAGAGTCTGGCGCTTCTCGTTGAAGGTGAAGCAAGAAGACTCAAGACTGCTAGTTGAGCTTCATAGTGCTGATGTGAAACTTGTGTTCGCTTCGGACTTTGAGACTCATGTAGAATTTGTGCAATCGTGAGACTCTTGCACTTCTTGTCGCTCTCTGGGTCCGGTTCGAAGGACCACGTAGAATTTTAGTAATCTTGAGTTTTCTTGCTTCGGCTACAACACGAAGAGCACAATTCTCACAATTGCACTAATTCTACAGGTACGTCGAGGATAGGTTGAAATTAGGTTGCGGTTGACGTTAAGTTACGTTGAGTTAGGTTATGTTAGATTGAGGTTAGGTTGGATTAGGTTAAGCTGAGGTTCGCCGCATCTTCGCGACAGTTGACGCATCGAAGCTCTTCTATACAGCGCCCGTCTGGGAGCAGGGTGCAAGATCCGCGAGAAATCACGAGGTAATGAGGAGCGCCCTGTGGGGTGAGTGAGTGCGCGTATCGAACGCTGCAGCTGAGGTCCTACGACCAGCGGAGCACTTTAAGGCAACCTACAGAAGAGATATTTGAAAGAAGAAAAGATAATGCACGGGAAAGAACTTTAGCGCAATAACAGAAGGAGTGGGAAGAATGGGAAAAGGCGACCAGGGCAAACTGGTACATTTGTCCCCGATGTAAAGGATTAGGTAGAGCGCCAACACGGGGAAATGGATTACTATCTGGCCCAGCTTCTGACTGGTCATGGCGACTGTAGGTACCCAGACTATAGGTACTACGGCAACGGGGAAGTTGACGACGCCGCGCACACATTCGAATCTTGCGATAGATGGGAAGTAGAACGAAGGATGCTCAGAGCAACTGCGAGCATTATACCGAAGGATCTAGGGAGAGGGATGTTAGAGTCGGATGAGATATGGAGTGCAGTCGCAAGATTCGGTAGGAGCATGCTGAGCGCGAAATATGGTCTATAAGGTACGGACACCTATCCTGATGTAATGCATTTGAGGGCGAATTCCGGGGTAGAACAATTGAAAGAGGGGATATTGTTTTTAATTTGGGGTAACCGAGGTAAAGAGATATGTCAGTCCCACACTCAGGCTATAAAAGCTTTCCACAAATCGTAATAAAAAGAAAAGAAAAAAAGGTGAGGCTGAGGTTAGGATAGGTTGAACTTAAGTTGAGGTTTGGTTGAGGCCAGGTTGGAGTTAGGTTGAGGCATCTCTCTTCACCTATAAAATCTCGACTTTTTTTAGTAACATTTTCGCAAAAAGCACTGATAAAGACATATTTTTTGCCTTTTACCCTCCCCTGACTTCAAAAACGCCATTAGCCCCCTTACAAAAAAATTCTGCCGGTGCCCATGGTGCTGAGCAAGATATTTAAATTAGTTGTTGAACTGTATTGAACTGGTATATTGGCACGGTATATTGGCGTACCCGAAACTGAACATTAATCTCATGAGTATTAAAAACTAATTTACTTATTTATATGCATGTAAAAATTTATTCATATAAAAACTAGCCAAACGCACGCCGCTTGAACTCACTTGAAACACACTTGCAATGAGATTATTTAAAAAAATAGATTTTCACGACAATCTGTAATAAATGTTGCTGCGGAAGTGTGCGCAAAAAAAAACTCCAGCACTCGCAGGAAAATCGCCGAGTGGTGCACATTGTCGCGGAGCTCATCCGACGTGACGATAAATCCGGAAACTAATAGCACGACAAATTGCGCTGTGATGCTGAGTTATGGCGTCTCATCCGCAAATATTGTTTTTATTTGCAGCGCGCGCCGCTGGAAAATAGTTGTCCAACGGCACCGCACGCCGACTTAATCCAGTATTCATTGCAAAATTTACGAGTTTACATAAATTTAGATTGTTGTCGGCGCACAATCCGAGATACTCCGCTCGATTCGTCTTCAATTCGTAGTCGAGGAGGAATAAATGAATAATGAGCGTCGTTGACTCAGGCGCAGTCCACGAAAAAATCCCATCGAATAACTGCGAATATCATCGTTTTTTGCCCCGCGTCTGTGGCGCGCGCGTCGAATGCACTTGAACTTGTTATCATGTCGTAATTAGTTTTCGTAAAAATAGCGCCCGGCGCGCCGACCGAAAAGAAGTCAGCGTTGATGAATAGATCATTGAACTGTCATCGGACACGCGTGCATGGCGCGCGCGCGCGCGCGCTCGCGAAACGATTAATAATGATGTATGCACGTCGCTTTTCTTTCGAAAGAGCTCAATTACGAGCGAAACATCTTCATAGCGTTCGGCGCAATTGTGCCGCCATTGAAATTGGTCGGGACGCGCGAAGAAATTGAATGGAGGTGCGCGTTCGCTCAGCTTTACGCGCCGATTGATAATTATAGTGGTCGGGATCGCATTCATCATGTGTCTATATATTGCCACATATTGTATTGTAACGTGCTGTCTTATTGCAGTCAAAATTTAAGTAGAAGACACCTAAATTAGGCTTAATCAGTGATGTTTATTACTAGTTTAGCAATAGATAGCCTGCAAGCTGTGAACATTTACAAAATCATTTGTTCATCATCATCTTTCAGGTTCTATAGCGTTTTTCGCCTTCTCGTTACCTCCTTCCAGATTTCACGGTTAGTACAGTCGTCCTGAGTAAGTTGTTTCGGCCTACCTCTTTTTTTTTGTTTTCTCGTAGTCCAGTTCTTTATTCTGCTTCGAGAGCCTTTCTTCGCCCATCCTCTCTACGTGCCCGTACCATTCTTCTAGCTGCCTTTTTTCGACCTCGATTACTATGTCGGTGTTCACTCCCATCATTTCTCTTATTGGTTTGTTTGGTACTCGTTCACATCTGGATTTGCGGGCTGATCTTCTCCAGAAGTGCATTTCGAGCGTCCTAAGTTTGTCTTCGAATTTTTTGATTTTTTAATACATATAATGTGGTGCACACAGGTCAGATGATGACGAAATATCGATATTTATTTTTGAAGTAAAACTATATTATTTGAAGTATACTATTTGCGCGCTTCACTTAGCGAATAAACTGGTGAATACGAGTCGAATTTAAGCGGCTTATATCTCAAAAACTAAGAACACAATTTTAACTTTTCTTAATTTTAAAATGAGCATGGCTTCAATTTGAAAGATAAGCTATTTTTTATATGGGTTGTTTTTAATTTAACCCTTTTTTAAATTTCTATGGCATTTGCCTGAGTCGCTGAAGCGTTGCGCATGCGTTGCGTTGAGCGCATATATCGTAGAATATTATTATTTATTTATTTAACATATTTATCGATTATCAATTGGGTGCACACCTCGTGGACTCCAACCTCGCCCGATTGAGTTGTGGACCGAAGTGCTACCAACTATGTTGCTCAGGAGGACCAATTCTTTATATATTATATTATCAACAATTAAAATTTAAAAAGTAAATAACGTCTTTTGGAGGAGTTTTTCCGAAGTGTTCTTTTAGTTTTAGTTAGATTATAATTGTACAAAATAGGCGCAATTAATCATGGCTGCTATAGGTCTCCCAACATTTTCATCTTGTATAAAATATCGTCTAATTGTAAGTTTTATATATTTTATGAATTAAATTTACCTTGATCTGTCAATACGCTTATACACAATGTTACATGGACTTCCCAATTCAACTTTAGGTATTTGTAAATACGTGGGAATCCCAAGGCGCCACATGTAAATCCCAGGTATTATTTATTTATATGCATATATAATGTCCAGATTAAGCGGAAGTAAGCAGAATGAAAATGTGGCGTAAATTCACATTACACAGGATTTGTTCCTAATCAGCTTCTGTCCAGATTGTCAGGTGTCCCGATGAAACAGGTTCTACTGAACATTGTCTTACTTCAGTACTTTTGACCATCCAAAAGTACACCGGTCTTTTTTTAAGAGAATAGCGACACGTACATTAATTAGTATTAATAGTTTCGCTCATTCGGCGTGAGCGCAATCGGACAATTTTTCGCGCCGATTGATAATTATAGTAGCCGCGACCACATTTATCACGCATGTAATATATTGCCACATTGTATCACGCTGTCCTGTGCTGACGATGAATGCTACCCGCAGGAACCGCGCGAATATGGTACTGCCGTCGGCTGGCGCGTCGGCGAAAACTGCCGAAAATATAAAAAAACGCACGCGGAAATTAATTATGATCACAGGCGTACGAATAAAAGCATCACATCGCATTGTGGGCCGTTGATTATAATCATTACGCGAAATTTGATTAACACCAACCAATCTTTGACACGGTTTCGATTACTGCTTTTTAACACGCCTGTTGGATGAAGGCGCACATTTATCAAGCAATTTCGACGCGAGATAATTGCGTGTTTGCGCCGATTGGCGTTGTTATGTTTTTTTTTTTTTGCAAGAAACTCGGTTTGTTTAGCTCGAGGTATTTAGAACAATGCGAAGTTGTTTCGCAATGGAGACACAAAACGGCGAGTTTGTCTGTTTCAGTTTGATCGTGTTCAATTAAGTGACCGGCGCTATTTTTTGTTGTTGATTAATTTGCTTTCGCAGAGGAGCAGTGTGAAGGATGCTCGGCGATTGTTTGCGGAGGCGGCGCGCTGTTCGATTTCCATTGATAACAATAAATGGCCGGTGGATCGCAGTCGATGGTGAAGTTGGAGTAGCGTTGTTCGTAGAACTTTTATTGGTGGATGACAGCCGGACAATGGTTGGCCGGGAAGAGCGGCGCCGCGAGCAAACAATACAATAGATTACTGAGCCCAGAAACTTCCAAGTCAATCACGGGACTGATTTCAAAAAACCCACGGAAATGAATAGATTTTCCTGTATAATGATGAAAAAACTCAGTTCTTCTGATAAACTTGTCATTCACTGGTATGATCCTTAAAATAATGAAATAAATTCGTGCAAAATATTTCAGATATTACAGGAAAACAAATTTTAAACATGAATTGTTGAAATTAATAGAGAGCTGACCATTTTCCCGAAACTACTGCACCACAATAACGTAATAAAACTCATAATTGCATGACCAAGACGTGTTCGGTCCATGTCCGAACACATCTTGCAGCAAAAAAAAGATGTTTAGTATAAAAAAAATGTCCATATAAAACAAAGGATTCCTAAGGGTATAGGTTCACATTTATTGCAAAAATTCCTATTTTAATCTTTACATACTAATTAATAAATATCAAAGGAAGCGTCAGCAGTGCTATCTAGCAAATTCGTATTCTCAATGAAATTTCAGTTTTCAGGGCGCGTCTTGGGACGACCTTGATAACTTAAACCAATTTCAGTTGCTGCAAACCAGATAACATATGTTTTGGTGCAGACACTTTAAACGTTGATTCAAAAAAGTTCGTGGGCTAAATTTGAACCCGCAACATTAAAATCAAAAAGGGGAAACGCTAAAAACCGCGTTTCGATGCCGAGATTTTAATGTTGAAGTAATATAGCATAATTTATGTATTTTTTGTTGTGGTTATGGGAAAGCTTTATAGCCTGAGTGTTGGGCTGACAGCTCATGTATGTGCAAATCTGCCTCACCCAGATTAAAACCCCAACCACTTGCATCGCCTCCCCGGGACTGCCATGCTGGCATTACATCGCGAGAGGTACCCGGACCTGATGTATGGCCCTATCTTAATTGTTTGATCATTCGACCTTCAGTTTCGTGACGGCTTGGCAAAACTTGGTCAATGCCTTCCAGGAGTTTTCGTCATCCAGAATTTTATGTATACAGTGGAGGCATTCGATGTTTCTGGCCTTACTAATGGTGTGCGGGTACTTCAGGAATTGCTCGTGCCCAGTTAGCATTTGGGTCATATTCGCAGTGCGTCAGTCTATGTCTGCATTACCGGGATCCAGCGATGGTTTCGGGGTCCTTTACTTATGTACTCTGCGTACACAAATTTTCATACAAATCCAAGAAGGATAATTCGTGCACGCCCCTTGTAAGCTCTAAAGCCACGCTGTGTACGTGTACTAATTGTAAACACTTTGTGATAAGTGGGAGAAGCTTTTGTCCGAAACACGGATAGCGCATATACCACTGCAATATGAGAGAATGGCAGGGAAGGCAGACACACTGGGCCGTAACGCGTTACGTTACGAAGCGGTTACCCACCAAATGGAAGTTATCACTTCAAAAATAGCCTGCCGAAAACTTCACACAAAAAAGTCATTAATATTTTCGTATCGTGGTAATGTATTTTATATGCAATGTATTCAAAATTTCCATCCATGTTAATATATTCCAAGGTTGTCAACCTCAAAAATTTGAAACACGCTTATCTATATATTATCTACCAATAAGACAAACCTAGTAACAAATAACTATTAACAAACTAAAACTAGTAAATATAGTCTCAAATACCTATAAAATTTCAGAACAAACGTGTTCATTATTTTGATTGTGTAATCATCAAGTAATCAGAAAGCCATTGTGACTATTCACGAAGATGAGGAAGACGCAAAAACGGCGCACACACAAAAAAAACGTAATGATACTAGATGATCCCGGCTGGATGTCGGCAAGCATAATCTGCGAATATTACTGCGACAAAATGACAGACAATATGCAGATTAGACGTGTGAACAGCGGCAAGTGGTGGCGTGCATGGGCGCGCGGAGCGTCTTTTATCGCCACATCGCGCGTCTAGCCGCGCGAATTTTGCGATGCTCGGAAGCACTGAAAAGCTTGACGCAACAGTCGACGCGTCGCATTCTGTGCGAAGTCGCCGGTGCTCTCGCGGTGAGACTTCGGCGAGCGCGCGCAGATACGCACCACTGTCGCCGCCACCGCGCTGCCGCCTCCACGTTTACCCGACCGAAAACACCGCGTCGCACGCGTGTCGCGTGTGCCACAACATGCGGCGCGGTCCAGCGCGAGAGCACACGCACCCATCATCTCAAGATCGTGAGCGACGCGCGCGATAACGCCACCAGCCGCCGACGCAGCAACATCTTCGCCTGCATCACGGCCCCAAAAGTTGCACCAAGTTTCATCAACTTCGTTTCAACGAAGCCAAAAACACCTACCGTTAAACTTGTTGCAGCTTAACACGTTCTTGTTCAAACAAACAATTTTTTTAACTCAATTTTTTAATAAATAATTTTAATTAATCACATTTAAAAAAATAATTTTACAATTTTAATTTTGTTTTTAAGTAAAAAAATAAATTAAAAAAAGATCGGAAAATTTAAAAAGGCACTTAATTCAATAAATCTTCACAAAGTTGACGTTAAAAATCGAGCCGGTAATAAATAACATTTGAAGTAGTTGCGGGTGACATTTCGAATTGCGATTTGCGCTCTTATCACAGGTTTTTGAGTGGCGACAGTATGCACGCCGGCAAAGTCATACAATCGTCAAACGTACTCGCGTGCGGTCCGCTCGCGCGGTTTGACGATTAATTCGATCATCAACACGTTGATAACAGCCGGAGCAGGACGAAGTGCACCATGGACGTGATCTATGAGGAGGCGGCGAGCAACATCAGCGCATTGCCGACTCACGGAAACCACTCTGCCGTCGACGCCGCCATCGATTCGTTCTACTTCTACGAGGTAGGCAATTTATTGAAACTTTTCGTTTAATTGTGTGATTGGAGTCATTGCTATTCCCATCTTCATGAAGCTACGCAATAAATTCATATCCGGTGTAATGTTAAATAGAAGATTGATTGGATTTTTTACGATGTTAAGTAAACTGTAAAATAGTAGTGTGGAGTTTTGAATACCATTGGCCTAATGATGAAGATTTTTTTTATAAATGAAGTTTGATTTTCGGCATTTCTACGAAGCGAAGTTTTGCCAGCTTTGAACTTCTCAACTAAAAGGGGCATGGGCGAATTGTCCCCTTTAGATTTGAATGAATATTTTATACGTGTTGTACATGCATTGAATTAATTTCTGTTAAAGGGCTTTTTCGTCGTTTGCAAAAAAAAACAAAGTTTTATCACAATGTAGATATATACGCTTTAAGAGCAAGTGGCTTTGTATTGGCTTCGGGGCATAGTTGTCAACGCGTTAGAATATTGACTTTAGGATTGCTAATTTCAAAAAAAAGTTGGTGTACAAAGCTTGAACCCGCAACTGAATAGGCTAACGCGCTGACAATCACGCCACGACGCAGAATGGTTTGAAGCGATGGTAATCCGCCAAAAACATTTGAGCGCGCGCGATCGATTTGCTCATATTGAGGCATAGTTTAAAATATATTTTAAGTATCTTAAATATTAAGCTATCAACATGAAACAAGTGGTAAAATATTCATCAACTCTTCTACTTTAATTTGACATGAATATTATCCCAATTCGTTGATGATAAGTCAGTCATTTATAGAGTTTTAGGAGGCAAACTTTTTTTGAAATCTTGTTTTCAATTTTAATGTTCGTTTTCCACCCTTATCACCCTTATAATAGAAGATTTAAAGAGTTTTTTTAAATTTAGATTCTATGATTTGACAATATAGCGATTCAACATCTCTATAAACACATTCATTAGAGAATGTGATCCAAACACACAAAAATTTGCTTTCTTATGTTCTCAGAATTGCAGAGAGTGGTATTAATTAACTTTACACGTTTTGTATGTTTGACTTATTTCTGTTGCAAAACTATTTTCATTGTTTGCATTAGTCAAGCTATTGAATTGGATAAAGAGTTCGGTCTTGCCTTACGAATAATTTAAATCGCACCAATTACCGAAACTGTTCGAAATGCAGAGCACCAGTTCGGATATGCGACATCTCATAAATCTTCCTAGTGCCTGCGCATATTTCAGGGGCGTAAAATAGAGAGTAAATATTTCAGAATTAAATATTTAATAGTAACTAAATGTAAAAATATCTCTTGTATTTCATGCAAACTAAAGAATGATAGCTTCATATTTAATATACTTAAAACATATTTTAAACTGTGGCGGCAATCCATTGCCGCACGAGCAATATTAACATCAATAAACCAAATCTCAATCACCAACCTCATCAACAATCCGTAATCTACACTTACTCAACATTCACCAAACTAAACACAGAAAATGCTGACACCTCAAAATCGACACGGCGTAGCGAGATCGCGACCTGTGACGAACTCAAGAAATGGTCGCATCAGCATTTTCACCTGATATAAATAGTCCACAATTCGACACCATCAACCAGTTCAGATCAGTTCTTCACCCAGTCTTCACACATTCAGTCATCAGCATCCACCAACAGCGAGCCCGACACCAGCCGCCGCTACCAGAGAGTCAGCCGTACCGTGAGTCTTCACCGTGTCCCTCATCGGCAGTCTCCACCGAGTACATCGACGCCAGCTGCCGCCTCCGCCTGGATCACCTCGTTGTATCTCAATCTCATTCATTCACAATAAAATACCACAAAACTATGTTTCAAAATGAGCAAAACGAGCTCTCGTTCCACGCGGGCGCGAATGAAACCATGATTTCAATTATAAATCCGGCGAAATCGAAATTCCCAGTACAATAATCAGGAACATGTTTATGCCGTATGAAAGTACATGAAATATGGAACAATTTGATGTATATCGTAATTGCTCCCGAGAACGGATAAGAGCGGAAAACCCATATTGAAGTTGAAAATGAGGTTTTTAAAAAAACATGTCTCTTAAAACTCCATAAATGACTGACTTATTATGAACGGATCGGGGATAATATTCATATCAGATTGAAGTAGAAGAGTTGAGGAATATTTCAACTCTTGTTTCATGTTGATAGCTTAATATTTAATATACTTGACAACATATTTTAATCTATGCTTCAAAATGAGCAAATCAAGCCCTCGTTCGACGCGGGCGCGAATGAAACCATGGTTTCAATTATAAATCCCAGTGTAATAATAATCAGGAACATGTACCCACCATGAGTACAAAAAATAATTTTGATACATATGAGAACTATCCCCCAGAACGCGGATAGAAAAAAGTCAAACGGCGAAAAATCCCATTAATAGAAATTACATATATATTGATACTACACGCATATCGATACCATAACGATACTATATGTACAAAATCTAACGCGGACAATTCGTGCACGCTCTTTGTATGACCTGATAAGTCGTAAAATGTCGTAAAAAGTTTCACAAAGGCTTCAAAGGCTTACACATAAGTCAATTTAATATTAAAGTTTGTGTCATAAGGATAAAACGAAGATTGATTAGGTTTCTATGGATAGAAATCACCTGAAGTTATTTAAAGTGCTCTGGAATGTCTATTGAGATTTACGGTGTCGAATAAAAAGCTCTAGAAGCTCTAGAAAATCAAAGTTAGTTTTGAAACACTCTACTAATTATCATAATCAAACAGAAGTTGCTTAGGTTTTTATTATGTTAAACTAGTAATTAGTAATTAGATAGTGGAATATAATTTCGCTCCATATAGATAGGGTTTAATGATGAAGTTTTTTATCAATGTAAGTTCGGCTCCTCGGGCATACCGTCGAGAGTTGAGTATAAAAAAATCGTCACAAGTTTTTCTCTAAACAGCGGCGACCACACGCAGTAAAGCACTAAATGAATGGGAAACGTACACGCGCCTCGCAGTATCTCGACGTGATGTAACTAACGTCTATCGATGTTCTTTTCCGCGGAGATGCAGGCTGGAAAAAAGTGTACGAAAAACGAGCAATTATTTCGGCATTACGCAGCGATACGAGCCATACGAGCGAAATGTTAATTGACTGCGTTATGCCATTAATTATGCCTTTGATCGGCATTTGAGCGTCTCCTGCAATCGTACAAGGCAACTGCCTTCCTCGACGTGATAAGACCAGTGTACGCGCCATGGAATGCATATTTCACTAAGATTTCCTGGATAGCAAGCCAATCGTACATTTTTTACTTCCTAGAGGTTTGTCCATATTCTAAATACATGAAATTCCGTAGTCAAATAGACCTAAAACAAACTAGCCCCCCAGGAAAGCACAAGAAAACTCGATTTGCATATTAACTGTAATCAATTTGGAGCATTCCGGCTTGATACTTGTACCATCACCAACTTCCCAACAGCAATTTATGCTCAATTAGGCAAATTAGTGTTTATTATGCGATTGATAAAGTAAACAAGTTTTTTAATCAAATTTGGGCTAATTATACCAGCAGTTTGCCGGTGATATTACGTGTTTTTTTTATTGGCGTGAATAAAATGCTGGTGCTTTTGTGCGTCGACTTTCAATTGCGTTTCTTTCACATTGCATTTCTTTGAGTTGAGGTGAGAAACCTTATGATTGTATTTTTTTTCATATTTACTCATGTCGAACAAATAAAAACATACTTATTACGATTTTACGACACAGGATCAATTTCTGGCGAAATATTAAACATAATATCAATGTATTCGTGATGAAATTATGTAGCAGAGATGAAAAAAATCAACGTTATTTGCGTTCCAAAATTAGAGAAGGCAGAAGTGAATCGTCGACTACCGGTCGCGATTAATTACACATGTCCGACGACAATTCGCAATGGTTTTATTTTAAAATCAGCGTGGGCCGACTGGTGCGTGAATTATGAAGCCGAATTCACTAAATTATTCGATTACCACCCACGGTGAGTGCTGAGCAACAATTCCATTTTAATTAAAGGGCAGGGCACGCGCGCGCGGCGAGTTTCGATATGGACACATTGCGCCTGGAAAATGCGGGGGTTGCTGCGCCATTTTCCAGCGACGTTTCGACGGCCGCTGCCGGTAATAATGCACGTCGAAAATAGCATACCATAATAGCAACAAGCATCTTCGGGATCCGAGGCGGCTTTGATGTGTATTAATTACCGCCACAGCAAAGATAACTGAATTTTCTCATATAGAATGTTGCCTCAATGATGCTGTTAAGTAAACTCTAAACAACTAAAATTATCAATAGTTATAGTTATCGATATTTAACTGAAAAGAAGTTAGCAATGAATTATAACTGTTCCATGAATACGCCAATTTCTTTTGAAGGTGATACACGTGAGGCATGTTCTTTACATGAAAATAATCACAACGGTATATAACGTTACAAGGGTGGAAACGGCATTTTTGGCCACTCGTCGTTAGAGACACGAGCGTAACGAGTGGTACAAGCGGCAAGTTTACACTCGAGTATCGTTCTCTACTTTTTCGGATGTATTTGAAAATATTTGTCTTCTTAATACATAAATATTAATAGAAGGGGGCCGTGAGTAGGAGACTGTTAGTTGTTTGTTGAATGCAGCTCCTAATGATTGTGACGCATTATTACTGCCACTGTCTTCTTAATGTATAAATCTCAACAATAGGATACCATGATGACTGTAAAAGAAATGTATTAATGTGTAGCATTACTAGCTTCTACGAGCGTGCTCCAAAGGATTTTGGAGCCCGCTTACTTCAAAACGTTAACTAATTTTTAAACTGTTTATAGGTTGACAATAGTATATTGTACAACGGGCAGGTAATGCTACAAGTCAAACAGGTTACGTGCAGTCGCGGCGGATCGGGTACACCAGTGCACGATGAAACTGCTATGAACACTGGGATGTCAACTTTTCACGAAGTATCGATACTTTTGAAACTTCGATACTTTTGATACCCAAGTATTGAAGAAAAGTATTGCTGCTTATTGGTATCGAAAATACACATTTGGCGCCATCTGTTAGTGCATTTTCAAATCATTTTTACTCGTTACAGTGATCTTCCAGTATATTATCGTCCCATTGTTTCTGATGTTACTTCATGGGTGTTACATTTTGAGAATGAAAAATATCGCAGTAATTCCTAAGTAATAAAATTAATAATTTCAAAATTACTAATTGAGTAAATTAAGGAATCGACTTCGAAGTATCGAAACTTGTAATTTAGCAATAATTTTTATTACTTTGCGAGGAATTGATAAAATCTGAAAGTATAGAGAATATAACTTTCTTCAAAATTCATATTTCTGTGAATGAGTAATAAACTATTTTGGATTATAGCATAAAAAGCATAATTTGCGTATTAATTTTCAAATGCTTCAAAATTATTTCGTGCATTATGTTTAACGGATTTTACTCATTCATCGCTGTCCGTTCCTGACTCTTAATCATTCAAAATGTATTCAATCGCAATACATCGCAAAAGGATTACACATGTTTTCCCACACAATTCGCTAATTTCGATAACGTAAATTAGACGTCGTGTTTGTTCATGTTAAGTAATTAACAGATGACCTCCAGTGTAAGAGCATGTCAGTATCGAAAATAACTAATTCAATACTAGTATCGAAAATTAAAGTATCGACAAAAGTCGATAGGTATCGACACATGATATCGATGCTTCTCGATACCGATACTTTTTACCTAATGAACACCTAATGAACACATAATAGTTGCTTGCTGGTCTAGAACTACGTCATCAACCAGTACTATTATGATCAGCCGTAGGTTGATTTAAACGTTAATAATAACAAAATCGTTAATATAATGTACACATTATAAAACAGGAGTAGAAAAATATTTCTTTTTCGACCCTCACAATGCAATATCACAAATTCCCTTGCTTTTTAAATAAGACCTTCTTAATTCGCTGCTGGAAGGCTCGTCGCTAACTTCTTATCGGTGATATTTACGAGTTTCGCACAAGAGATAAATCTGGAATGTAATTATTTCAGTTCCACATAACTTTTCCTAGAATTTTCCGGTATTCGAATTTAGATATGGCTTTGCCAAAATTGTGTGAAACTTGTTTAAATCATCCAGAATCATGTATGGCGACAATTTGGCGACATTCATAAAACGGGCTGACAATACACGTAATTCTACCTTGTTCGTTCGTTTTTTTTTTCCAGAAAATTGAAGTTAAAATGTTCCGTACATGAAATCGGCTAAAGTTTGGATGCAAAATGTGAATTATTCCACCGCTTAGAATGAAAATGCTTAAGAGAGTGTAAGATATAAGTGACGATAAGAAAAACTCGCATTGAAGTCGCATTTTCCGCGTGAATTTTCCCCGGGAAATTTAATCTTTCCACTGAAAGGTACAGTGAGCTCAGACTTTCTAATTGTAACACATGCATGATTAAATCGTCAACATTTCAAATTAATAACGAGTATAATATTATGCATGATTTTTATGAATGTTGTACTGAAACGAAATTGAATTGAAACTTGTGCAAATGTTTCGAGAGTAACAAGTTACTTTGAGCGGAAAGAAAATTAATGAAATAATCACTATTGCATCCACGTTCGCGTTGCTGATGATGTGCGGCTGCAAAGCGGAAAGAATTGCAATGCTTCTTGTCTCTGCCTCCTGGATGATGAATGGTAATGTATCTAATGTAGTTGTTGCCCGTTTTGAATTCGCGATGCGCGCGTTTTGTGAATAGGCTCGTGTATGAGTGCGTATGTGCGGTATACGCAAATTTCGCCGCCGCCAACGGCGTTGCGAATGCGAAATGCGCTGCGTACACACGCGGCGACGCGTGCATTGTGCGTTCTTCGGCGCTATCATATCATAACCGTCATTTGGTATGCATGGCACGCGTGCGACGACGCGCACGAATCTGTTGGTCATGATTCTTGTTCCGCTGCTATTGGGACGGTCGTCGTGCAGCGCCATGGAAACCAGCGACGAAGAATAGTCGTCCACATACGTCCCAAATCTTACTTTATCCCTTGTAAACTTGCAATAACAAGAAAAGGCTAGTTAAAATCTAAGTAAATGTCTTTAATTTTCTATGTTTGTAAATTGACAAAGGAAAAAATATATTTTACTACTCCTGTCATATAATCTATACATTAATTAACAACGTCGATAAAGTTATGATCTGTAGTAGTAGATGGTGTTGTTCAAGGCAAGCAAGCTATATAATGGGTTCATGGTAGTTTCAGAGTTGAGGCCGGTGTCGTGCATTATCCGTGAGTTTGCACGCTGGCGCTGTGTCCGGTGAGGATCTGTGTTAACCAGAAGTCGCAATCACCGTGTTTCCGTTCTGCCCTTTTTTTACGTCCGAGATCCATTGTCGTGACCATCGACCTTTATTGCTATTTTTCCACCGCTCGTTCCATATTTTGTACATATCTGGAGGTAGGGATGTCAAATTTTCACGAAATATCGATTCTTTTTAGAATCGATACTTTTGCAACTTCGATACTTGCGATACCTAAGTATCGAAGAAAAGTATAGATACTTATTGGTATCGGAAATATATAATGTCGCCATCTGTTAATACATTTTCCAATTCTTTCAGTTTATTGGTGAACCAATGTTTCTGATGTTTCTCTAATATATAATAATAAAATTAATGTTTCTGATTGTGTAAATAAGGAATCGACGTCAAGGATCGAAACTTGTTATTTAACAATTTTTAATACTTAAATTGTTATGCGATCAGATTTCTGCGAGTTTTTGTATGATAAATATCAGTGAAAGATATGATGAGATGAGATGAGCTCGTGGAAAATTCTATTCCACCATAACCTTCTCACGTACGTATGGGAATGCAGTAATGAAATAATTTATAATCATTTTAGAAGAAATGGAACCTTAAACATATCCATATTTCAGCAAAAAGTATCGACTGATATCATTGCCAGAATGAAATTAAAATTAGTCAATTCTATGGTATATTACTGCGTGATTTGAGGTATTTAATGATTTAATTTCCATATTTTCAAAATAAAATCAAATTAATCAATGCAACAGCGATGGTAATCGCATATAGTACGTGTTTGGGCGTGCGAGCTCAAAACTCACATTTTTACCTCGCTCAACATGAGCCAGAGCCGGTCATGCCTTTACAATTCCATTATTTTCGTAGAATTTAGTCTAGGTTTAAAATATTTTTGTATTTCTTGACGCAGTATATTGTAAACTCTCGGTCGTTGGGGAAAATAAAACATGTGCGAACCAAACCCAGTAATTGAGAGTGGTAGGCCTCTACGGGGTGAGTGCGTGGTACCGTTGTGTATCACGCTGAAGAGAGAGAGAGAGAGAGAGAGTCACTGCGGTACTGACCCTTGTAGCTTAAGTTAGTTTTTAAGCTTTCAAAATAAAGCAGTCTCAAACTAGAATCCGAAGCGAACACATCTACTCTGCAACACAATCCTCAATTTCCTTCGGCTAGTATCGCTCTTGGGGCTCACAAGCAGTCCTGAGTTTCTCTTGCGTCACCTTCCACAAGAAGTGCAAGATTCTAGTGATTGCAAACTCTTATAGTACGTGTACCATCATCGTTTACCCTATCTTCGTTATTGTTAGATACAAAAGTGTTGCATCTCTGCTGAAATAATAGATCGGCTGACAGTACTGAAGTAATAACTTCGGCTTGCGTTCGTACTGACGGTCTGGTAGGCTATGGCTACGCGCAGGCTATGGCTATGGTAAAGACTTTCGTCAGTTTGTTCTTGTTTCTGACGGTGTTAATACAGTCGGCCCATGCTGGTGCGGGGAGCAGTACTTCGAGATCAACCCAATTGCCAGTGTGCGGCGTGCAATATCCTCGCAACTACCCCAGTAGGTAAAGAATCTTCGCTATTTTCTGAAAGGCGTCCCTTGCTTTTGTTGTTGCATAAGTTGTCTGCTTATTCCTGCTACTATCATGTATTCGTCACCTATTTTTGTCTAGTGGAGAGCCATGTCGCTTCTGTCTTCAACGGAGAGAGTGTCAAGGCACTAGTCCTTATCCAGGCTTGGACAAGGTCAATGGACCTGTTCAATCTAGCAAAAAGCGTTCCCCGTTTGGGTTTGTTCCCACCAACACGATGTCGTCCGCGAAACCAATAGGTCTTACATCTCGAGGATATGGTAAATACGGGCCTAACACTGATCTTTGTGGTACGCCTCTAGTTAGCGGAACATCCCTCTCCTCTGCCACTCTAACCATCTTACCACACACAGCACGAAGTGAATTGTCATTGTGAGAAATTGCACGTAACTTAATGGAGCACCGTGCAGGCCAAAAACGAGCGATGGCATTCGACGGAGCAATTAAAAATTCTCCACAACATCGCGCCGATAATTAAAATGAATCACCTAAACATATCGATAACATGTGAACAAACGTTAATCTTCGCTTCGCTCGCTAGTACTCCAAATAAACAACAAATTAAAACGCGATTTTGTACGTGCCCATGGACTGCAATCACGAGAACAATTAGCTGCTGCCTGTGTTAATATAATTGCGATTTTTGAGTGGACCCATTAATTTTTACGAGCGAAGCGATTTCGGTATAGAAGAAGCCTTAGAGTGCGATCAGTTAGGTAGGACCGAATGGCTGATCTTAGCTATGCCTTGAATTTGCATTTCTCGAACGATTTACGATGGCCTGGTAAGGCGAGCGAGTTAAATGATTTTCTTACATCTATTGTAACAATTATGCAATGCTCGGCCACTTGGTCCTCATTTGCTTTCGGTGCAAACTTCTTGACATGGCGTATCGCATCCACAGTCGATTTCCCTTTTTGGAATCCAAACTTGTGTGATTTCAATCCCCCTGATGACTTCAGGGCTGGTTACAGCCTATTCACTAGCAGCCGCTCAAAGATGTTTGAAATTCCAACCTTACCTAGTTTAAAACAATGTTTTGTTACAACGTGTTTTCATTTCTTATCGGCAGCAACGAATACTGATTTCATTAAGAATAAGTGTTATTTATCGTTTCTTGTTCTGCCACCAGACCATATCCATATATGCCCAAAAATAATTTCTGCAAAGTGTTCGTCTCCTAAATAACTTTGAACGCATTTAATTAACATTATTATCCAACATAAAGTCACCCTCCCAATGGAAAATTTGGCAGCCGTTGTGCCCTATGTTGTGCTAGGTCGTTCCAACTTTTCCCCCCAATGTCGTAAACCTCGACAGTATACGAAACAGTCAGAGAAACGTGTTTTGCGACACTTTTTCCCGACTCCGCCATCGATTTTTTAGGGTAGGTCGTAGGGGAAAAGGCATAAAGAACGTGTCGATTTCGGCTGTACGCAATTATTAGTTAGGCGTAGAAACACCCAGCATAAAACGCCAAGCCTACATGCGTAAAAACACGGAACAAGACAAACTGACCGCGGTGTGTAATTTCGTAGGTGTACATCAAACGCGAGTCGCGTGCGCCGCCGACATTGATGGCCGTACGAAGTGGCCATAATAAAGCGCCAAGTTTACTAGCCATTGAATATTTGTGTTTGCGCTCGTCACTCGCCACCCGCGTGTTTTTTTTTTTTCTTACCGCCTCCGGTGGTGGCCGACCACACCGGTTGGAATTTCGCCAAAGGAGCCCAACGTAGAAAACCTCAAATTCAGGCGAAATTCTTCGGCGTGGTTGGTTGCGTTTTAACACGCCTCACATGACTGAAACATTTGGCATTCAAGCAACGCTAGTTTATGCGGCGCATAGTTGATCTGAGAGAAAAACGCACCGTTTTGCGCCGTACATATTTTCGGTGACACACGAAAAACGCACGAATAGGAGCAAAGACGTCGGTTTTGCACGTCATATGTCATTTTGTTGAATTTTATGTAAAACATATATGATTTCTCGATTGTACTTTGAAGTAATATGCTATTTAACGCTAGTAAAGTGAAATTTGCAGCATTGTGATCATTAGCATTAATATAGTTGCGTTTTTATTTGGCAACAATTATTGCAAAAGACAGATGACAAAAGAAAAATGATTTTCAGCTATCAAAACTTTATATATATATAAGGTGAATTTCGGCTCGTAAATCAACTTTTTTAAGATGACACCATATACATTTCGTTTATATTCATGCAAAATAACTTTTTTTGCATTTTCTTGCGATGCATAATTAAATTATTAAAATTAATCAATTAAAATGATTCTAAAAAGGTCAATTCCTGAGGCAACGTAATAAATTTGGTATCAATCTACTTCCCCCAACACCTTCATGCTGATGTTATCATCTGTAGCCCAACCTCATTGGTGCGAGATTTTGTTTATGTTATTGACTTTAATATTAATTATTGGAAAATATCAATGAAATTGGTCCTAAAGGGGCCACTCTCTGCGGCCATTTAATACATTTGGTATCAATCTATACCTTAGAGTACCCTCTTTCTCATGATATCATCTGTTGCCCAACATCATTGGTGCAAGATATCTTTTTTGCAAGATGTTTGTGTGCGTATGCTGCCGTAAAGAGGCGGTCAGTCACAACCTCCTGGACTGGTACTGCCCAGGAGTATCTTGAAGACTGTGCAGAGGCGTAAATTCTGCACAGAATGATGACAACTTGCACGATCACAAGATGCAGGCACAAGTCGAAGGAGTAGGTTGTAGAGACACTTGAAAGGCGAAACTTTCACAACTGAGGTTCTTAAGCTCTTCGTTGTTGTGAAGTGAATCTAAACAATGTTCTGTTACTACTGATCTAAATTACAACCTTATATATTAAGGACGAACGCCCCCAACTATCATCTAAAATGTGTGATATTTACTGTGTACATGAAAAACAAGGCGCCTACACAGCTTAGGAAAATTACACATAGAGTACATATAAATATACGTACAAATAAACACAAATACAATAGATACAAATATAAAAACAAATATTTTCGACTTCAATAATACTTATTATCTTAAGATGTCCTGTTGATTTATACATCAACATCTTGGGCCCCGCACTAAAGATCACGAAGCTGTATACTCGATGTGACGGCGTCTTCAGGTGTTTCCCTCTGATTGGAACCTTGATAGTTGAAATATGGATCCAGGTTTCCACCATGTTCTTACCCGCGTTGTTTCTTTGCTCATCCTGTTCTTCCGCTGCTCAAATAAACTTCTCACCAACCCCGACTCGGTGCCGGATCTCATGTCGCTGCTGACGTGGAACATATTTCCACCATATGCACTCTCCACCAGCCCCATACAAGCTTGCTGATGCAGCCTAGGTGGCTCATCCATGCCTCTGTCGTTCCTATGGTAGAAGCCATTGACGTTTCATCCAATTCCTCTTCTTTTTCTTTCTTGATCACCTGACCGATTTTCGTATTTTCATCTTCTATTCCTCTCTCCGGTCTCTTTCGTATTTTGTTATCCTCATCCGAGGCCGATCCAATTGTTAACGCTGTTGGAGTTTCATTCTCCAACAATGTTGTTGACTTTTATATTAATTATTGGAAAATATCAATGAAATTGGTCCCAAAAGTCCCAATTCCTGCGGCAATGTAATACATTTCAACGGAGCGCCGTTGAATGGAGTTCGCCGCGAATATTTCAATTGCCATTGCATTTCTCACGTGAAATTAATGCCGTTCATTAATTAATCATGACGGCGACAGGTCTCGTTGTGCTCGATTATCAGTGCGATTAACACGTTGCGGCGTTTGCGTGATGTTAGGGGCAACATTAATTTGCTGGGCTATTTTTTGTTTCGGTGGAACACACGCGCGCTGTCGATATTTATAACTTTTTTTGATGTCGTCGCAATGATGATCGTCTGTTTCCTGGCCGTACGGTGGCGTCGTGATGGATGAGCGCGTCCGCAAACGCGTTTTTAACGATTTCGTATCGCCGACGACACTGTGAAGGATGCGAATCTACTGTTTATTTGCTTTTTGCAACGAAAAACTGACATTTAATTGTGCTAGGAAATCGGATTATGACTATTCGCACATCGACGATCGTAAACGTCAGCGCTTGCTTGCAAAGACAACATCATATAATGGATTTAAAAATACAGCTTATATTTATACTTTCCCCTTTTCTGGGATTTCGTTATTTTACGACAATCATCTTTCCGCACAGAATAGTATAAACAAAAAATGAGGTGTGCGTTTTAACCCAAATAATTGATGTAAAACTATATATAAATTATTATTACTTTGTATTTGATCTATACTATGATTTTCATCGTCAACTTTCATTTGATTATTGTCAATGTTCCATCTGTCATATTTAAGAACAACAAAGTAAAAGTCTTAATTGCTTGCAAAATACAGAAACATTGCAGGATGAATGTCACTTTATTTCTTAAAGTACATCTCCTAGTGTTATGAAGCCAAGTCCCCATTCTAAGTCCAGCGGATCGTGTTTTTATTCATATTTTTGTTTGTTTTCTTAGATATATTCATTGTGTGACTTTTTTGGGGTTATGCAGGACATTACAGGTTGAGACTAAACCAAATAAAGTTACTCCGTCCCTCAGTATATAGCACACCCCTTTAAAATAATGATTTCAACGTGTAAATAACAATAAAGAAAAAAATATCAAGTTCTGCAGATCGCCTATTGTTATCCCGTGGCAAATTTAAACGGAAAGATTTAATTATTTAAATGATGCGTCCACACATGATGGAAAATTGCGATGGATTTGCGCCCTATCTACGTCCATATCTTTTAGTATATAAGGTTGTTGTCAGCAAGTTCGAAGAGTCTAAGAACCTCAGTTGTGAATGTTTCGCCTCTCAAGTGTTTCTACAACCGACTTCTTCGACTTGTGCTGCATCTGCTGATCGTGCAAGATGTCGTCATTCCGTGCAGAATTTACGCCTCTACACCATCTTCAAGATACTAGTCCAGGAGGTTGTGACTGACCTCCTCTTTTTGGCGGCATACACACACACACACACACATACACACACGCGCCGTAATTTAGGGACTTGTCAACAACGGATTGATATAATTTTCATATCATAATGAAGTAAATGAGATGAGGAACAGGTTATCACTTATTTCATTTTGACACCTTAATATTTAATATCCTTAAAATATATTTTAAATTGCACCTCAAAATGAGAAAGGCGCTAAATGCGCGACGCTTTTACAACTTATACAAACTTGCAAGGCCTGGAAAATTTAAAATTTAGAAACCGTCAAAGTGTTAAATTTAAAAAGAACAAATAAAAAGGCTATCTCTCAAGTTGAAGCAAAACACACATTTCAAATAAAGCCAAGGTCAACTTGGATTGTTAGTTTCTTAGATATACGTCGCCAAAATCGTATCGGTAATTGCCTCTCGCAATCACCAGTTTATTCCCAAGGAAAATGCGCATATGAAAGGTGGACTGCAAAAATGTGAAATTGCCCAGATTCACGAAATATCAAACAATTATAAACATGAACAATTATAAACAATTATAAACCTGAATTTATTATGATTTGGCTTTGAAAATAATAAAGAAAACACGTTGTGGTATAATTGTCCATTAAGGTTGCAAACTTAGAATTACGCGTAAAACTTGGAATTGATCTCGATTAAGCGCAGGCCTCATTACTTCGCGATCAATTGCACGCGCAAATTGTTGATCTGTCTGTTTGTATTCGCAGCAGCCAGCCGTGAGTCATGGTCGGCATCATCGGTGCTAATTAATTATCGCGCCAGTAACGTATTAAAAGACACATTCGACATGCAAACGCTCGAAAACGCAGCCATTGTCTGGCTGCGTAGGTAAAGCTTCTACGCGCACTTCACACATTCGCAGCTAATTAATCACAATGCGGCGACGTAGCGGTGTTTAAAGTATGCCGTCAATAACCGCACCAGCGAAACTTAATGCGAATTAATTAGTTGGCGCGCTGCTGACGATTAATTAAACGCCCACCGGCGAGGCGGTAACGGGTGGGCGTGCGTTGAGTTTGGCAATTATAGGTTTTTATCTCAATAAACGCGTTGGAAGTTGGTTGGAAAATTAAGTCATCCATAAAACTTACAGCGTTTCCTTCTAATATACACTGAATCATTCACAGCGAAAATTCGATGCAGCACGTCGCAGAACATGTGAAAACTGTTTGACTGTTGTCATCGTAAAAATATCTTCTGCTTTGTATTGGCACACGTAACTATTTTTATCACACATCATTTTGGAAGGATATAAGATCGGAGAGAACAACATACAATGCGTATGTTGCGCAGACGACGCTATGCGTATGTTTCGCGGACACCGAAGACGGACTGCAAAGGTTAGCTCACGCATTCGAGAAATCGTCAGAAAAACTTAACATGACTATCTCAACCAAAAAAACAAAATGTATGGTAATCTCCAAAATACCCATCAGGGCCAAAATT
>JAODAC010010086.1:0-26541 GCA_027575185.1 Mimaenictus wilsoni
GCATTGACATATCAAAGAAGAACATGTAATCATTTAGCACACAATTAATGAATTTTTGCAAAGAAATTAATTAATTGGAATTTAACACGGAAAGAGAAAATTTGAAGCCCCCGGCCGGGTTTGAACCGGCGACCTATATTTAAATTAAATTATTGCAAAGTACTTGCTCAATTAATTAATTTCTTTATAGCTGTTGTGTGAATGAGTTAGGAAACATCATACTAAGTACTTTCTCTCCAATATAGTATTCCAGTTAGTTATACAAGATACACATCTTTTTTCGAATTTCCTACGATTTTCCTACAAAAATACTCGATTTCTCTACAAAAAATAGTATCAAACTTGAGTAAACTTGTTGCACTTAATCAATTACAGGCATGTTTGTTGGGATGGCGTCGCGTCGCGGCGTGTCGTGCATGCATAATGATGCATGGCGTACGAAAAATTCGAACGGTGCATTTTCCGCGCCGCGCGGTGGTAATTATCATGCTTTGCTCTTCATTTTCTATGCGTTTCGGCCTGCGACCGAGCGCAAAGCGTGGAAAATAGCAACGGTCCGCATACGTGTCCAGGTAGCACTGAAAGCACGCAAACATTTGCGAAAAAACGCGCGCGAAACGAAGAAAAAAGCAACCAGAAACTATGAACTAAACTAACAGTGCTAAAACCATGATAAATTTACTCGGAATACTGTTAACTCTATGATGACTCAAATTATTGTGTAGTTGTAGAAAGAAGAAGAAAGAAATGTAACGATTTTTTAGAGTTTGATAGTAATTTGCCATATTTGGGAACTATTTCACTGATTCCAACTTCAAAATAGAATTCCTAGACATGAAGTATGAAGTATTTTTATGCTTTTCTGTAAAACTCTAATTTTAAGTGAAAAATCTTACTTTCAAAAGCTATTTCCTTACAAAACTTAGTAAAATCATGAATTTAAACAGAAACACAGTAGTTTTATGAGCTGCCTTCATTAAAAACTTCAGGAAAACGCGATTTTCGAGGAAAATATATGTGGATCTTAAGAAGAAAACACGAATTCCACTGGAAAAATGTTCATTTCCTTAGATATATATGTATATATGTATATATTCAAAAAAAATCGTACTTTGAAGTAATTTAAGTTGAATTTTGAAAGGCGCGAATTCCAAGTTGAAATGTTCGTAACATTTCTTAATTTCTTAAAATGTCTCTTCTCTTTCAGTTTTAAACAATTTCAAGTATTTTTACTATTTCAAATGAAGATAAATTAAAATTGGATTAAATTGCACGAGTGCACCTAGAATTCTTAGCCTGCTATGCATCATTAATGTGGTTTTTCACGTAAAACTTTGACGTTGCACACGTTGTGGACTTTCGTTGCGGCGTGCCCCGGTGTATTCGAGAAATATGTATGTGGAAGAAAACGGTACGTGGGAGGAAACACATACCGATCTCTGCAGAGCGGTGCAAGAGCTACACACAAGCTAGCCTAACCACACGAAGCGCCCGCGGGGCAACGCAACAAAATCCCAACACAACAACAACAGCAACAACCAACAACGTGCGCTCGCCGTTCAAGCCTTGCCTTCTTCTTGTGCATCGGTCGCGAGCCGTGCTTGGGAGGAACGTTGGGACAATGGCACTCCGGCGGTGCTCACACACATACTCTTACACTAGTCTTTCGGGTGGTGAATGTGTGCGTTGTGCCCGTCGATTGTTAAATTGTTTCTCGCTCGTCGTGGAAAACGTGCTCGTGCTCAGTGGACGCGCCGAGGCATACATTATGCGACACACAATACGAAAATAATTGGCCGGCGAAAAACAATACGAATGGTGAAAATCACAAATAGAATTAGACGCCATCTTGTTGGAAAGCAAAAGGGATTTCCGCCTTCAAAGATTCCCCAGTTTATTCAACTCTACAAAGGACAAAAAAGGATAAACACAAAACCCTCATGCGTCTAATTCGATTCGTTTTGGTGTTAAAAGCGTAAATGAACTATAGTACGACGTTAGAACTATGGCTATCTTCTTAGGAAATCATTGGATTAAAAATTCTAAAGGAGTTTTTATATCAAACGCGAAAACGAAAGAGAATTAAAGTAAGCAAACATTGTTAGTGAGATCAATTTTTCCAATTTTTATAAATAATATCTAAGGGTTTAACATGAAATCGCGTAAAAATCGACTAGAATATTAAAAAAAAAACATTCAAGCTTCATACAATGATTTCCTAAAAAGATGGCAATTTTCTTCGAACATTTTCCATAAAAATTCGAGTTTCCCTGAAGATATTCATATTAATAACTCATGTAATTGACATTTTTCCAATGAAATTCGTGTTTTTTCTGAAGTTGTTCATAGAAATAGCCCCTGAAACTACTATTTCTTCTGTAAAAATTGACGTGCACGTCAAAAAGAAATTATTGATGCATTAATTCTAAGGGTGGCTTCACATACATGACAAGCGATCAAATTTAGTAAAAAGGAAGAAACATTTTCGTTCAAACGTAATGTAGAATTGGACGAAGCAAAAAAAATCCCATTTTGTAAAACAATGTTTTCTAAGGGGTCTTTCACACCACACGCGAAAACATTACAATAAAAAACGAAGAAACAGTTTATGGAAGGAAATTTAACAATTCTGAAATACCAATGACTTCTAACATGAATTGAACATGAAGTCATCTTGAAAAATTAGCAAAGTTGACAAGTTTTCTAATGCCTCCAATATTTAATGGAATTCATATAAGTAGTAAAAGTGTAAATGAACGCCAATAAAACGGCGCCATCTTTGCGGAAAATTATTGATTGTCCTAATCGCAATCGCTAAGATGGCCAATCATTAAGATGGCCGATGACACTCTAGGAAAGCGATACGACGTGCCTTCTAATTGTATGAATAATGAAGCGAAACAAGTTTAATCCCAGTCGTCGTATCGTGTCGTAGCCTGTGTACGTACCAAAGCCGTATTTAGCCATTCCCGCTGCAGCCAAGAAAAATTAATATACAAACTTCTTTGCTGTGGCAGTCGCAATAGTTACCACAGCTACAAAGTGATTACAAGATGGCGGGCCGGCTTTTTTGCGCGATAAGATTTAATTGCGCTCGGGGATAATACGATCGAGTTTTGATTAGCATTGGCATTACGCAATCGCATATTTCCAACGATGCGATAGACGAGACAAAATGGTGGCTGGTTAGAAGTTGTAAGGTAACTCTTCGGGCGTTTGCTGCTGCTGTTGCGGCTCAGCTTCTTGGGAACGAGGCCAATTATCGTTTTCGAGTGGCAATGAATGAGACGAATTCTCGCGCGCGCGGCACCACTCCGCCTCCTTCCTTCCTCAACCGTGGCTGTCGCTCATTGGCGTTTTTGTTATTTACGCCAATGTGTTTTTAGAGGAGTCAGTTGGGGAAAGAAAAGAAGACCGGTGACCAAAATTTTATTCTAAGGGAGATTTGAGAATATAGACGAAGAATCTAGAAAAAATCAGGAAACGAGATGATCATTTGAAGAAATCGTTTATAGTGTGAAAGGACCTTTAGAACCTTATTCATAATTAAATACAACATAATTAATTAGGGGGTTACCAAATAATGGTTACTTATTAGAAGTTTTGCCATTTTTATTTCGTTGCAACATTGATGACATAAAAAATAGGTAATAAGGGATGTGAAAGACCCTTTAGAAGCCTTTTTTCGTAGGTAATATAAAAAATCTTGTAGAATAATGATTATAATGATTATCAAAACAAATTTAAAGATGACGTGTGACAAAATACCTGATAGTTATATAATTTAGATATATATTATATAAAATGTATGTAACGAAAAATATCTGTACCAGTGTGTAAAAGATGCCTAAGAAAAAGTAATCGCGATTATTGACATTTAGTTTGATAATATCCAAGAAAGTCTTATTTCCCCTTTTGATATTCTTTGAAAGAATGAAAAATTGAACTCTAGATGTTCGAAATACCCTTTAAAAGTTATTTTCACTTGTAATATGATGGGCCCTTTAGAAATATACTTAGCAGAATAAATTTAAAGGAGATCAGTAAGATGTACAATAAATAAAGACTAGATAACCTACAAAAACATCCTAAAATGGTTGGAAAACACTACTGTAGCTTCTATGAATATAAAATTTATATGAAAGACCCTTTAGAAACAAAAACACAGTCATTCACACAGAATAACGAAAACAATACCATGAAAAGACTATTGAACTCTTAAAAATTATCCTAGGATAACGAATAAAATAGTTCTAGGCGTGAAAGACATCGTAGAAACACTTATAGGCAAAAACTTGTGTCAAATTTGTACCACGTGGACTATACTGCATTTCATCGAAAAAATCTTTGACAGTATAAATGGAGTCTTAGAAAAAATAGTTAAGACAAAATTGTGTTTTATGTAAAAGACCCCTTAGAATAACAGTTTCCAGAACAATTTAAAGATGACTAGGAAGAAGTAAAGTAAGAAAATAATTAAGCTAATTATTTTAAGGAACTACATTGCAATATAAAATTACAAAAAACCCAGCCCTCGATATAAAAGACGCCTTAGAAATGATTTTTATGCATAGCACGGCCAAGAAAAAGGCCTTCACACACGTTGACGAAGACGTGCACACCGGAGACATTCAGCAGACGTCCACACCAATCGTTCCAAATGATGTTCTGCATTATAATTATCATCACTATCGACAAGACGTTTACAAGCTCGGAGGATTGGACACGAGAAAGAACGCTTCGCCGTTGAACTGGTTAAAAACGCTTATTAAAGCGCTGATTGGCTTCGTCGAAACGCCAAAAAACCGCCAGCAAATGTATTCAAATTTACCAACTTTAGACAGTTATGTATATTCCCATTTTCGAGAAACGATCAAAACGATCAACCCAGCTAATTGAAATTGTAGGAATTTCGTAAACGATTGCCACAAATTCTTGACCTACCTGGCATGCAAACGCAGCGAAACGTGCCCGGATCGTCCAGACACGAGCCCTCATTATGGCACGGATGCGATTCGCATTCGTTGACGTTGGTCTCACAACGTGGTCCAGTGAAGCCCTGCGTGCAGTTGCACGCGAAGCTGCCGGGCGTGTTGACGCAGATGCCATCATGTTCGCATGGAGAGCCTGCAAAGCAACAAAAAATCATGCAAATTTCAATAGCGTTTATAAAATTCTTCATTCAATTATGTATTATTTAAATGAATCCTTTGGAAATATTCCTATAATTAAAGAAATTGAATGCGTTACTTTAATCATATGAACATTATATTAAACAATATATTCAAAGAAAATTATGAAATTCGTGTTCAGGAATGCAGAAGTGTAAGAAATTAGCAAGAAGTTGAAGAAGGTGGAAAAAGAAGAAGGTAGAAAAAGAAGAACAGTGGAAAAAGCTGTTGTTAATTATGAATTCTTCGCAGGTGATAATGAAGACTTGAGGGACAAAACGACGACGGCGAAATTTGTAATCGTTGAGCAATGTACTAATCATCAATATTCGAAGATAGTTCGCAGTTGAGGTGAGTGCGTCGTACATGAGACATGTCAGTAATTATTCTTCTTGTAGACAGATTAGTGTTAATGCACACTAATTAGCTATTAGCACCAGGAATCGTACGCTAGCGCGGTGGAGAGGAGGTGGTGAGGTGAGCACACCTTGACGAGATGAGGCACGGAGGCGAAGGTCAACGATGTCAGGAGGATAGAAGATCACGTTGGGTATCTAATAAGCTTGCAGTTTTCGTTATTGCGTAACTGGTTGCCGAGTAATTTGAATACATTTGTTTTTTTCTATGATTGGCAACATTTGTAGGTAGTGAGTAATTAGGTTATGTTCAATTTGGAGCAGAAAAATGTGTATTAAAGGGATCTTCAGGGATAAGTGGGATTTTCAGAAAATTGTGGTACCTACAGAGAATAGTGGAACTTTCAGAGAATAATGGTACCTTCACAGAATAGTGGTAACTTCAGAGAAAATGGTAACTTGAGAGTAATATTGTACGTACAGAGAAAAGAGGTACTTTTAGAGAAAAATGGTATCTTCAGAGAATATCGGGGGCCTCAGAGAGTAGTGGTAAATTCAAAGGAAAATGGGGCCTTCAGGGAAAAATAGGACTTTCAGAGAATAGTGGTACCTATAAAGAACAGTGGTACCATCAGAAAAAATGGTATCTTAAGAGTAATATTATTAGTTCAGAGAAAAGCGATACCTTCAAAGAGAAATGGTACCTTTCCGAAAACGGCGATTTTAGTAAATTTTGACAAAAATGGTAATATGAAATATGGTACATACAGAGAAAAATGGTACTTTCCATGATAAATGACATCTTTAGACATAAATACTACTTTTAGACAAAAATGGTACCTTTAGAGAAAAATTGTACCTACAGAGAAAGATGGTACCTACAGAGAAAGATGGTACCTTCAGAGAAAAATGGTACCTTCAGAAAAAAATGGTACCTTCATAAAAAAATGGTAGCTTCAGAAAAAAATGGTACCTTCAGAAAAAATGGTACCTTCAGAAAAAAAATGGTACCTTCAGAAAAAAATGGTACCTTCAGAAACAATGGTACCTTTAGAGGAAAGTGGTACTTTCCGAGAAAAATATTATTAGACAAAAATGGTACCTTTAGCAAAAAATGGTATTTTCGGAGAAAAATGGTACCTTCGGTAAAAAATGGTACCTTCAGAGAAAAATGGGTTTGACTAGCTTTTCGAATGAAAAGTTAGAAAAATTAGGATGGTAAAATAATTTCTTAAAAATTAACTTGTTATTTTCAAGATTTGAGGTTAATATGAACATGACAAAACTGTAAAACAGTTAATACAGATTAAAAGAAGAGTGGATGTAATGTAGGAAGACTTTCTTAAAATTTAAGATGTTATCGTTACTAACCTTGTTCACATTCATCGATGTCTTCAGAGCAATCGATGCCTTTGTATCCCGATGCACAGCTGCACGTGTAGGAGCCGTTGATGGGGCTGGTATCGCAGATGGCGTCGGCGTGGCACGGATTACTCGTACAGGCGTCATCCAGATGACATAGCAGGCCTGCGCGTCAAGAAAAACCAAACTTAATTTCCATGCGTGTATGGACACATTTTAATTACGTTCAACTACATAACGTAGTCCCTTTTTTTCTAATGTTATTCTGTTATTCGCATACAAGCTAAATTAATAAAACTTTCCAATGAACGTTTTTTTCGAGCAATTAAGGGAGTACATTGACACCAGCATCTCAAAATTATCCAAGTAAAAACAAAAAATAAACAAGAGAATGATCGAAAAACACGATCGCAAAGAGCGGCTTGGTAATTCTAGTGCGTGCGCGCTCATCTGTCGCGTTTAATTTAACTCGTTAAGTGATGTTAATTCGATGGAATTACTTATTAATGATGCACATGTCCTTAAAATTATTCTATCTCGGCGCGCTCGAAGCTTTGGCCAAACGCGCCACGCTTGCTCTTGCCAAACGCAAATGAAGCATTGTTTACGATTCGCCGAATGGCGGTTTGGTTGCTTGGTCGAATCCTTAGTTTATTGCGGATTGTCCCGCCACTAATCAGCCTAATAAACGATGAATTATTTGCGGCAAACGCGCGTAAAACCGCAAATTGTCCCAACAATGCGATATTAAGCGTAAACAAAGCGCCATTACGCAGACACTGTGCGTGGCGGCCATTGTTCGGCGTGTTGCATACGATGCTTAACATCGTATAGTAAAACGGACCCAATTAAACTTGGTATCGAAAGAAAGGTACGCAATGTAATAAATTTGTACTCATAATCAATAATATTTAAACTTAATGACGAAAATAGTATCGCGGATAAACGCCATATTATTTATGATTGATAACTTGGTACCTTCTGAGGAAAATGGCAGCTGTACAGAGAGGATGTATCAAAGTGGTAAATTTTGGAAAATGGTACGTTCCGTTAAAAATGTATTTTCTGAGTAAGTTGTACCTTTATGAAATAAGATACTTTCAGAGAATAATGATACCCTCAGCGAAAAGTAGGTACCATCTTAAAACAATGGTATCTTTAAAGAATTTGGTAACTTTATAGAAAAATGATAACAATGAAAAATGATATCTACAGAAAAAAGTACCTACAAAAGAGGAAACCTCAAAGAAAATGGTACCTTCTTAGAAAATGGTTCAAAAGATACTTTCAGAACAAAATGGTACCTTCTGTTAAATGTGGTAACCTCAAAGAAAATAGCATCTTCATTGAAAAATGGTACTATTAAGTTGATATCTTTAGAGAAAATGATACTACAAAAAATGGTACTTACCGAAAAACGGTAACCTCAGAGGAAATGAAACCTCCCTAAACAGTAGTACTTTCAGATAAAAAAAGTACCTACATAGAAAAAAATGGTATCTTACGTGAGATATTGGAACCTCCAGAGAGAAAATGGTACGTTCGGAGAAGAAACAGTACCTCTAGAAAAATGGTTCCTTCAGTGACAAAATGGGACTTTCAAAGAGGATATGGTTCAGAGAACAAACAGTAACAGAAAAAATGGTACCTTCAGAATAAATGGTACCTTTAGATACCAAAATTTACCTTCATAGAAATGGTACCTTCAGATAAAAAATTGTACCTCTAAAAAATCGAACGTTCAGAGAGAAAGTGGTACTTTCTGAAAAAATGGTACCTTAAAAGATAAAATGGAACTTTCAAAGAGAAAATGGTTCAACAGATCCTATCGAAAAAAAAAGATACCTTCAGACAATTGATATCTTCAGAAAATGAGTACTTTTCAAAAATGATATTTTCCAAAAAATGCTACGTTTAGTGCAAAATAGTACCTTTAGAAGAAAAGTTACAATTAGAAGAAAAAAAAGGTACCTTCTCAGAATTACACAGTCCCTTCGTTATTAAAATTGCTATCATTCCAAAAAAGTGGTAACGGTAACATCCAATAAATTTGAAATTTTGGTACGAAAATTTTTTGGTACCCACCTGTTTTCCCGGGCGTACACCTACAGTAGAAGCTACCAACACGATCGATGCACGTGGCACCATTGAAGCACGCCGCCCCCGCACAATCGTCGATGTTGACCGAACAATCCGGTCCGGTCCAGCCATTTACGCAGATGCAAGAATGTCCACCGACGCTATTCGTACACGTGGCGCCATTCTGACACACGGACGGTCGTAGGGAGCATTCATCGACGTCCTGCTCGCAGGAGCGACCCGTGTACGTTGATGGGCACTGACACGTGTACGAATTCACGCCGTCGACGCAAGTCGCGCCATTTTGACACTTGTTACCGGGACAATCGTCAATATTCTCTTCGCAGTTTTGTCCACGAAATCCTGGAATTGAAAGGGAAATTACCATTAATCTATTTAATTAACAATAAGACAACACGTTTCTTTAAAAAAACGTGTGGAAGTTTTACAAGCTTAGATAAAATTGGCGGCTATATTGGAATCGAAAACTAAAACTTTCCAACAATTAGAAATGATTCAAATTTGTATCATAACCAGTAGCCATAATCAAGTTCATAAAACGAGGAAATGATCAAACAAAAATTGACATGTCTTGCATATCTGTGTGATGAAATCAATATGAAACGAACGAAATGACATTATTTGACATCCTGTTGCTGCCAGTTTTCGTATACACATACACACATATATGCAATGCACACATATTGTGCGTGCGATTGGCGCTAAACGAGTGCGAAAGCGATGGGTGTAGCTGGGGCCGAGCACGAGACGGCCAGAGGTTCCCACGGTCTCTCTGGCGTGCGATGGTCGCCCCCCTTCAGTGCCCCGCGCTCCCACCACACCCCGGCCAACAAGAGCACCAAACGCCAGCGCACACCGGCTGACTTAAGTCGGCGCCGGTCTCGCTCGCTCGCTCGCGTTCTGCCCGGCGGCGATGCGCACGAAACGCCGCCATTGTTGCTTGGTGCAGTGCCATAGAGCCACACACTTGAAGAGCCGCTGCGCACTAGCCCAAACCACTATGCCGAAAAACCGCGGACGGTCGGAGCAAACAGAGTGGGATATTCTTCGCATGAAAGTAGTGCGGTAGTGTCAAGGGAATTGCTGTGGTTTTATGGGATATCCGGTATTGACCGCACAATTTGGTTTCTTGAGACATCCGTTAGGTTTTCGTTAGTTAAGGGTAAATTGGGACCTCAGAAATGTATTTTTGTATAGCAAAGTAGCAATTTTAATATTTAGTCATTTTGTAGGTTATTGGGTAAACTAAAATAGTTTTGTATCAAAAAGGTGCCCAAAATATAGAAAAGTACCAAAAATGATCCAAAGTAAAAAAAGTATCCAAAAGGGGAAGGGATAAATATGCATCAATGTGTCAACAACCAAATTAATAGATTAAAAGAGTTACAAAAAAAGTAACACAAACAAAAATTACCATAGATATAAAAAACTTTCAAAGACCATGATATGGTACCATAAGTGTACCAAAAAGGAACAACCTTTTTGGAAATCACCTTTTGCGAAAATTTAAAACCCATAAAGCGCAGCAGTTATAAAAGTACCAACATTTATAAAATCAACTTTATCCATAATTACAACTTATAGAACACCATTGTAAATACAATACCATAAAAGTAGCAAAATGAACGCAAAAACGTACAAAATGTACCAAAATTTTGAAAATTATAATTCTTAATGTATCATACGAAACAAAATATCAAAATAATACCCAAATTAGACCAAAATTACCAAGAAGGCACCAAGATTTTGAAAATCGTCTTTTTTGAACATTTTTACCCGTTAAGCACCACACGAAATTAAATACTAAAAAGTCCGAAAAAGGTACCAATGAATTCACAAAGAGTACCAAAAAAAATTAAATGGTACCAAAGAAGTATTAAAATTTTGTAAATTACCTTTTCAAAAATTAACATCCATAAAGAATCATACGAAATGAAATGTCAAAAAGGTACCAAAAATAGCAAAAAATAGCAAAAAATACCAAATGAACCAAATTGGTACCAAAATGGTACCAAAAGGTAACTTTTATTTTCCAAAAATAAAAGTTAAAAATTTAACATTGAATAAACGTATTAATTATTTTCCCCTTTGTTCTCTTCATCTGTATCCATAAAAAATTGATTAGTCTTAAAGAAAAAAAAATAATGTCTCAAAATCAACGCAAACATTGAAACAACTTAATTATACGCCATTTTATATAAACATTACCAGTGACGAGCATCAAAAGAAAAAAAACTATATACTTTAATGCATAAATATCGCAGTGAACCAAAGATAAAACAAAATCTCATCTCCTTCCAGAGCTGAGAAGAAACATAAACCGTGCCATTAAACCACCATGTTAAAAAACAAAAACAAAAAAAAAGAACACATGGAAGTAGTAACAAAAAATAAGCATCATCGTCGCACAGTAAGGTACCCATCATCAAAAGGTACCATCAATGTTTTTCGTGAGAACGTTGACATTATGGCAAGTTTCAGTACGGCTTGATATAAAACAGAACTTGTTCTCTACACCGCACTACTATTATTATTACCATCTTTCAAGCACATGTTTCCAACGATTTTTGTCGTTGTCATCTTTATATTCATGTGTTTTATACTCGCAGTGCATGTGTACTATGTTGTAGTCCACGAGTATACTTCATTGTACAAATAAAGTTGGTGCAAGAAAAGTTGATAGCAATTTTCGCGCGTCCCGTAAGGTCGTCAACTCGCTACGATTATGAAATGTAAATTCAAGTTTCGCGTACATACTTCAGCTCATATAAAAAAAAACTGACTGCATTAATCTGCATCGAGTAACTGTACTTATCTTTCGTCGAAGAGCGAGAGAACCCGTCGCCTTTACCCAACCTAACCCAGATCGAAACGCCACGTAAGTTGCCAATCGGCTGAGCAACAAGTAGGTTTATTAATCCTTCATATTTATATGAATTTTCGTCTGCGCGTGTCTTGTGTGTGAGTGTGTGTGAGTGTGTGTGTGTGTGTGTGTGTGTGTGTGTGTGTGTGTAACACATGAGATTAAGTTCAGAAGAGTGCAACAATACCGGATGCAAAATCGCTTAATTAACCGCGCATTTTACGTTTAATTAACTGAAATTTTCATTCCAGAATTACGTATGGCAATATATGGATGGTTATGATTGAGTTACGCGCTGGGATTGAGTGTTTTTTCCATTGACATTTATTGGCTTCTCCATTGGCGCATAGATGTTAAAGCGTTGCGCTGAGAAATGTCATGTTTTCGTAACGCGTTAGCGCGATTCGAGGCAAATCAAAGCAAATCGAACGGAATCATGAGATTCGATCCAATTCATTCTCACAGTCTTAATCGTTTTCAATACCAATGTTAAGTCAATGCACAGCACTTGGTTCCAGTTCCTTCAAAGACATTTGTATAATACAAAAAGATTTAGTAATTTTTGGTTTTATGATGTGAACATAAATGTCGCTTCTTGTAATTTTATATGCTTTTAATTGAGTTTTAAATGATGCCACAAATATTGCTAATTTTAAATAGGAATTCAGAGTGATATGTGTGTTAGATGCCGTTACTTTACACCAGGAAATTCAAATTATAATCTTTTCTACTTTTCTCTCAGAAATAAAAATCAGGAATTCGTAAAATTACCAAGAGACGTCGCCACTTTATATTAAAGCATAATTCAAATATTTTAGAAACTTTGTAATAATGATAAACAAACGTCTATAGCAAAACATCTGTCAATAGTAAAAAAAATTTTAAGCTAGTAAAAAGTTTTTACTAGCTAAAAAGTTTTAATAGTAAAAAGTTTTTTGGCTAGATGTATTTATGTGAATGTAGTTATGAATTAATTAATAATAATTTTCGAATCAATGGAATTTTAAAAATATCGATACTTCAGCAGTGATTTGATGGTATATTATTGCATGGTACAATGAATTTAATGATTGAAATTCCATATTTTCAAAGTAACCAACGCTGCACCGGGGACGAATCGGTCGCTCAGAGTACGATTACCACCATAATTGGTGGTTGTGATTAACAGATGGCCTCAGTGAAAATGACTAATTCAATAGTATCGATAAGTATCGAAAATTAAAGTATCGATAAAAGTCGATAAGTATCGACACGTGATATCGATACTTATTGATACCGATACTTTTTTTGACATCCCTAGTAAAAACTAGGTATCGCTACATGGTGTACCAATAAATCCAATCGAGCTCATTTCGTAAACTATCTTTTGTTGCGCTTGTTTGTTCGCGAGCGGTTTTGTACCGTTTTGCAATCGCACGGATCGCTTTACTTATTGATGCAAATATCGCTCGACATCGAAGCCGGCCATATTTTATATACGAATTCGTGCGCTCGCCTGCAATTGTTCCGGCATTGTATGTGTAACAGCCGAACGCAACAACAAATGCCACAAAATGGCCGCGCATGTAAAACAAGTGAAAACATGCTGGAAAACTAATGAGAGCGCTGCGAGATTGCGTGAGAAGAGCATAAAAAGTCAGACAAGAGAACAGAGGACCAGAAAAAAGGATGTGATAGTTGTCACTGCAGGAAGCCCTTCATAAGATCAAACATGAGAAGAAAATGTCATGAAAATGTTTAGAAAAAATGTAAAAGTATTAGATGAGTTGAACAAAAATATATTTAATGACGATTTTTTCAGTGTATAATGATGAAAACAGGTGGTGATGATGTTTGTGACGACTTAAGTCATTTTATCCTAGTATACGTTAATCATATATAAACTAAGGTACTTCCACAGTAACTTAAGACATTTTTAGTAAACTTAAGTCTTTTTCAACTAGCAGAAGTCTTTTTCTACTAACTAATGTCTTTTGCAAGCAACTTAAGTCACCCTACTTAAGTCACATCTGCTCTACTTAAGTCACTATACTTAAGGCACATCTACTCTACTTAAGACACCCTACTTAAGTCACATCTACTCTATTTAAGTCACATCTACTCTACCTAAGTCACATATACCCTACTTAAGTCCCATATACCTAACTTAGGCCACTTCAAATTCATTAAAGTCACATCTTTTTGAACTTAAGTCACTTTTAATCATTGTTTTTGTAAAGTTACAGCCAACGTTCCCACGAATTTTCCAAGTTCCTAATTTAAATGTAAGTTTTTAAAAGAATTAAACAAAACCGACAACAGTTAATGATGATTCTAAAATGTATAATGATAAAAACATGTTGATGAACAGTTGTGGGTAGTTTCTCACAATGTATAGAGTAAAGTGCTCCTTACTCACAATCAGTGAGTAACAGTGATTCGTGTACGTTCGAATTTACCCTCAGGTTGTCCCGACTCCTGAGCTTGAATAGGTTTATAAGAAAAAAAAAAAGTATGCCCTCAAGGAACAAGCATCGACCCATGGAAGCGAATATACTTTGGGAAAAAAGAACAACTTAAGTCAAGTTAAGTCATTTGGAAGCTACATTGTAACCATCCAGTTCCCAAGTGACTTTACCCCGTTTTCGGACTCCACGTGATTTTCACGTTTCTCTATTTATCGAGAAATTTTCCTCATTCTTTTTTCAATTTCGATTCGAGGACGACGACGATGGCGCAGAAAAGCATTGTTTACGTCTTTATGCATTTAGCTTAATGACAGGTTGGCATGCTGTCGTGCATCACCTCGAGGGTGGGCATTGTCTTGCATCCCAAACGAAATGATTACGGAGCAATTGTACACGCGCGCGCTCGCGCGCCTCGGCCACAAATGGAGAAATAAGATGGTTGATTGATGCGTAATCGACGCGGGAAACATCCGCGGGCTAAGCCGACGACAGAAAGAGACCCAGAGAAGGAGGCTCTCATCTTAAGAACGAGACTCATCTTGAGCAGAGGCTGGATGATGTGAGGATGGAGGATGGATCGGGAGGAGGCGGAATTGTTGGGACACGCGTTTGGGTACACAAAACGTACGCATTTGTGGCAATAAAACGCAGCTGGCGGGCTCAATTTTGCTGCAAATATGCAACAATTCGAATTTCAAACCATTCCAAAGCCAATGCCTGTCTCTACGACTCCGATCATCGAAGACAATTATTTTTTGATTGTGAGAAGAATTTAAATTGATATTGAGAGAATTGATGTGAAAGACGGTCTGTACAGCTTAAACAATTTCAATTGTTGGTAATTCAAATTCTGAAAATTGAGAAAATAAGCGCTTGTGATTTCCGAAGGGAAAATTGTTTGACTTCATTTTACACAGGAATGATTTCTGTGAAAATGTCTCTAAATCTTACAGTATAATCTGATATCATTAGGTAGTATGAAAAGGAACTAACCGTTTTCCCGAAAAATAAATTTGAATAATTTTTAGGTTTGAAGCTAGAAAGAAAATAATGCTGGATGTTTCAAGAAACTGTATATGCAATGAAATTGTGATAAAATAACCTCAATAATGACATGTTGTGATTTCCCATATTCCAAACCCGGTAGAAACATTGAAAAATCATCTAATTCGAGCTTGATGCAAGCACTCAGTGAATTTATGATTGTTTGTAGGTTGTAATTATAGTTTACTTATAAATAATAATTTAATTAATTAATGAAATTGACTTTAATGAAAAGCAAGTGTCAGAGAAAGTTTGAGAAAACGGACCTCACTCTTCTACATTTTATTCGATTCGATTTATTCAGTTCGTTGGTAATTCTTCAAATTCTGGAAATTGAGAAAATAAGTGCTTATGTTTCCGAAGGGAATTTCAACTTATACAGGAAAGATTCCTCAAAAAATGTCTCTAAATCTTACAGTATAATCTGATAGCATTAGATAGTATGAAAAGGAACCGACCGTTTTCCCCAAAAAATGAACACATGAACGTTGTTGAGGTTTGAAGCTAGAAAAAAATTACTGGATGTTTCAAGAAACTTTTCAAAGAAACATATGTTATGAGGTAGGTAAAACATCGAAAAATCATCTAATTTGAGCTTGATGCAAGCACTCAGTGAATTTATGATTGTAATTATAGATTGTAATTATAATTTACTTATAAATAATAAATAAATTAATTAATGAACTTGAATTGAATGAAAAGTCAAGTGCCAAAGGAGTTGCGGGAAAACGGACCACACTCTTCTATGTTTTATTCGATTGTTGATAATTCAAATTCAGAAAATTGAGCAAATTGTTTGAAATGTGTTTGCCATCTCCGAAGGGAAAATTGTTTGATTTCATCTTACACAGGAAAGATTCCTGAGAAAGTGTCTCAAAAATTTTACAGTATAATCTGATATCATCAGCTAAGTTTGAAAGGGAGCAGACCGTTTTCCCGAAAAGTGTCCCTTAATAAGCCAAAACCATAGATATCAAAAGTTAGATTATTGCTTTTGACGTTAGACAACGATACAAAACCGTGAAAATCACTGATTTTATACTGCTTTTGTCTTGCCAATGAGATCGAAAGGAAAATAGTGCCTCCTAATAAACAAATACATAGCCATAAACGACAATTTCAGATAGAAACGCCGAAAATACCTTATTTTGGGTTTGAAACAACAGTCGGTATATTTACGATTCTTTAAAGGTTGTAAATTTTTCACTCAACGAGGAAAATGTGGTCAAGCAAAAAATCAAGTGCTAAAATTAGTTGCGGTAGAACAGGCCACGCTCTTCTAAACTGTATTTTATCACATTTCACGAGGTTTTTATGTGTTTCTTTTTAACATAGTACTTACTGCACTTACAAATTACTAAAACCACTACCACTTGACTTGAGCAATACTTAAAATTCCAGGAAGGGAATCGAACCTCGTAAAATTCGATAAAAACTTACGATACACTCAAACTAATTAGTTTCACCCATGGGATTTGGTATCAACACGAAATTTGTTTGAAATTTGTAATGCTCATGCCCATTTTCGGCTGTGTCAATAAACCATAGACGAAAAGCCAGCGGGCGATTGTTGGATAATGCTCGGATGCTGGGTGATTGAAGAAAGACACATTTGAATATAAATAGCGCATTAAAAATTCATAATATTTATAATCTAGTCGTTTATAGTCGTTACGTTTTGACTAAGTGAGAGGCCTAGTGTCGACCGGCGCAGGTGCCTATATAAGATTTAAGCATGTGGCGCATGCGTACCAAATGCGTCACTTGCTTTAAAACTAAAGACATCTAAAGTTAGGCTATTGCTTTAGACAACGTTAGACAACGATAAAAACCGTAAAATGGAGGATTTTAAGCGGCTTTTGTTGCTGAGATCGAAAGAATTTGAAAGAAGTCAAAACTAAAGTTTGTGTTAAACAAGCAAGAAATACGTCTGGAGGCGGTGCACGAAGTCGAACGCATGAAATTCGTGCAATTCCGAGGCGCAGCAAGCAATCGTTGAAAATCCCAGTCACTTAACTGATATCTCTCTCATTTGAAAACTGTCTTATTATAATTAATTTAATTTACGGGTCTTTCTTATAAAACTTCTCACAACAAATAGATTTAAGTCGCCTTACAATTAGACATTTGGAAGATGAGTTTGTTCCGAATCCAATTTGAGTCAAATTTTAAGTCAGTGTGACGTGACTTAAATCATTTTCGAGCAACTTAAGTGGGTTTCTATTAAAATTAAAACATACGTTTATATAGGAATTTGGCAATTTAGTATGAAGTTGAATTACATATATGAGAGCAAGTACTTTGCAATATTTTTTTTCCTAGCTCATTCACACAACTACTATCATACAATCTTATTTGAACGACCCCAGACTAGCTAGCATTGACATATCAAAGAAGAACATGTAATCATTTAGCGTACAATTAATGAATTTTTGCAAAGAAATTAATTAATTGAAATTTAACACGTAAAGAGAAAATTTGAAGCCCCCGACCGGGTTTGAACCGGTGACCTTTGGGATAGCGGCTCAACGCGCTACCGACTGCGCCACGGAAACTCCGGAAACCCGACCTGGAACTTCGAATTAACTCTTTCCTTGCCGCGATGTCTTGGCTGACTTTGAGAATATATGTTTATATACGAATTTGGCAATTTAGTGTGAAATTGAATTCCATATATGAGAGCAAGTACTTTGCAATAATTTAATTTAAATAAAGGTCGCCGGTTCAAACCCGGCGGGGGCTTCAAATTTTCTCTTTCCGTGTTAAATTTCAATTTCAATTAATTAATTTCTTGTGAATGAGCTAGGAAAAAAATTGCAAAATACTTGCTCTCATATATGTAAAATTAAAACAGTTTTACCTTACTGAAATCCGTTTTAAGATACTTAAGTCAGTTGTTAAGTTGATTCTAAGAAACTTGGATCAAATCTATGTAACTTAAACCAGTTCCAACCAACTTAAAACGGTTCTTAAACAGTGACTTAAGTCAGCTCTAACGAATTTAAGTGTGTTCCTGCCAAACACAAGACAGTTCCAACTAACGTAAGCGTATTTTTACAAAACAAAAGACAGTTTTAAACAATTTAGGTTAGTTTTAACCAACCTAAATAAGTTATAACCCATACAATTTTGTTCTAACCATCATAAGTCAGTATTAACTAACTTCAGAAGGAATTAAATCAGTCCTTATCTGTCTAATTCAGTTCCAACCTACTTAAGCTACTTCTAACCAACTTAAGTCTGTTATAACTTAAGTGTATTCCTGCCAAACATAAGACAGTCCAGTATTTCGTTTACATTCTTTTGAATTCGTCGTTTTTTATTACTAGAGGACGTTAGTTGTCATATGGTAATGTTAGTTAATACAAGATGGCGCTAGTTGTCAGAGTATGATACTAGATAGGCAAAAGATGGCACTGAAATTAAAATCTAGAAGAAAAACATCCTTTGCCAAAACTTTTTGTTTTTAAATTGAAACAGTTATTCCTAAAAAGATTTAGTATTAAATAAAATATTAAAAGTCAAGGTAATATCGACGTCTTTGACATTAGAAGAACTAGGAATAATTCCGACGTCTATGTTGATTTGCGTTGGCTGTCGCCGTCTTCGCGTCGCAGGAATGCGTCAGTCATTTGTTCCTGCTTTTTCGTCGTATGTCTATCGGTGCTTCTATGTGTTTTCTATGTTCACATGATGCCGCGCCTGTCTCTTTTGCCCCGCAACGAGATTTCGTAACGCTCATTAGCATTCGGTTTGTATTTACATATATTCCAACTGGCGTGAACTTGAAAATGAAAATGTGCTTACTTATTTCGGGGGCTTCGAGCAGAAAATGCATCTGGCGCCTTCAAGTGGGATCACTTACGCAGAACAAATTCGGCGTTCGCGACCAATTTGTTTAGTCTCTGCTTGCGCCTTCTTGTGTGTGATCAGCGCGCGCCTCGCGACAACCCACTTTAGTTGGGAATCCGTCGACATACTCGTATAAACAGCGTCGAGTATGTATGATACGTGGATAATATTCAAATACCAGACTGAAGAGTGTGGCGCTGTCAACTTTAAGTTCTTGCAAAGCGCATTTTCCTCAAGAGAGTTCAAGTTCAAGTGTCACGTCTCGTTTTAATTCAATATTGGCTGTGAACCAGACTGAGTAAACATTTATTAAAATATCACTTTTTTAAACAGCTCAAAAGACTTAAGGCGGTTCCGTTAAGAAGGGTTTTGAAAGGAACCCTTATAATTATGTACAATTTATGTATCTTCAGTTGAAAGTGACTAATCCTTAGAATTGTTACGATAGTTAAAAGTTACTGTTAAGAATTTAGTTTTTATATGATTGATTCCGAAAACTACAGGTTTTTTTTTCAATTGGCTTATGAGCGAACTGATTTTGATTAGAGCTTACTTTAAGTTGGTTCAAAGTGTCTTAAGTTTTTTAAGAACTAAAGACGATAACAGAATTCAAAGGAAATACAAATATTCAAGAATGGAAGTGAATATTCTGTAACTATTTTTTTCCAAATTTACTTGGTTTTAAAAGACTACTTTCAGAAAACTCGGAAGAGTTGATTGCTAACGCCATTTTATGGGAACTAACATTTCTGTGACATTTTACGTCATTTTGAGAAACTTACGCGAAACTACAACATAACAATGTATTCTGACAATTAACGCCATAAACTGATAACTAACGCCATCTTGAAACAAATTAACGTAATGGTATGACAACTAACGCCCTCTAGTAATCTCTAGCGAAGAATTCTAGAGAAGATAACCCGAAACATTGCGGTTATCTTGCAATAATTCAAGTGAATAAAAAAAATCAATAAATAACAATAATCAAGAATGAAAGAAATTTGGTATTCAGTTAGCATTTTTCACAATTAACTTATTACTAAAATCCTAATGTCTGAAAACACAAAACCCAGTTAATTGTTAATTCAGTTTTGTGCCATCTATTGAAAATTAACACTATTTCTAAAGAAATTAACTTCATTTTGAGACAATCAACGCCATCTTGTGGCAACCAACATCACTATATCACAATTAACGCTATTTTGTAAAAAACAAATGCCACTAAATGACAACTAACGCTCTCTAGTATTCATTAGCGTCGAATTCAAACTAATATAGCCAAAAACTAACCGTTATTACTTAGATTAAAAAGAGATTCATAAACTTACCAGATTGACAATCACAGGTGTAAGTATGCTTATCCCTCTGTCGACATTGTCCACCATTTTGACACGGTGACGGATCACAAGGGACGTACTCGCGTTCGCAATTCTTCCCAGTGTAACCCTCCTCGCATGTACACCTGCAAACAAAACGCAAAGCCTCCGTATAATTAAATAATCAGTGAAAGAGGTGTATGCATAAATGCAAATGAAAACGCAAAAAAATCGCAATAAAAAGGCAGAAAATACCCAACGGCCTTCAAAAGCGCGGCCGTGTGTCATACACGGATCAAGTCTTCACGGCCTGCACAAAGTGCACTCGCTGCACTTTGTTGCACAGCAATTCACTATGGCAATTCCAACAATTCAATTCAGCAAAGAGGCAACAAACATGAATGGGCAAGACAAGAAAATGGCCGACTCGATGTTTTATAATTGTTACGTTTTATGCGATGTTGTGCTTCATCAGCTCAACAGCTCAGTGTGAAGGTGAGTAAGATAATGTTAAGGCAAAGTAAGTTGAGATGAAATGGGATGTGGCGAGGTGAGATGAGAGGTGAAAAGCTGATTGATAAATTGTAGGCGTCGGATGAAAAAATGTCTACATCTGTTCGATATCGCATTGCGGCAAACATAATGGCACAACACAATTGACGCTGCTCCAAATTGGGGCCTAAGAATGCAGAATGGAAGGCCTTGGACTAAATCGTTGTCGCACAAACTCGAGATTAATTTCATTTTCACTGGAAATTGTAAGCATTTGGAAGCAATCAATACAAGAGGCCATTTTGGGAACTAACGCCATCTAGGGAGAAGTAGACTTCAGAACTAAATCGGTAGATGGAAAGGAACCTCGAGAAAATTTATTCGATATCATTCTGATTTTGCATTTATCAGAAAAACGAACACTACCACAAAAAAATATGAAATACGATGGAAAATTAAAAATTCAAGAGAAAAAAACATGAAATACAATGAAAAAACATGATATTCAACGGAAAAATAATAAATGCAACGAAAATACATTCATAAATCACTATAACAAAAAGATTGACGCCAGTTTGTGACAAAACTATACACTTAATCTTACCATTACACTAGCGCCATCTTTCGCCAAATAGCTGCTAAAAACAAGAAATCACCATAAAATCTAGCAATTAATGTTGTAAAAAAAGATCAACAAGTCGGAATAAGCAAAGTATTTAGCCGAAGTCGTTAGTCGTTTATCCAGTGCCCATAGAAGGCAGGACAATGATCGCCGCTTCGCTTTGATTCGATTCTACAAGTCGGCGCATCCTTCTACAACGTTTTTCCTTCGCACATAAGCGCAGAAAGAAGCGCACCAACGTACACATACACAACATGTGGTTTTTCCTCGCTGTGTCGTCCTTATTTACGGTGCGCCTAGAGAGGCAACCATGCGTGCAACGTCCACATAAGTTCGCGAATTGTGTGCAGACATGCAATCTGCACAATTGCACATATGTCCATCCCGCCCGGGGCTCGTACGGATTTATATGCTGTTTATGCTTATTTTTTCGTGTCAATTGTGAAACTTTTTGCTTGCTAGGGCATTTCTCTGCGCCTCTAGCGTTAGCCATCTTGTCAAAAGATTCAAGAGTAAACGCAAATGATTGGGAAAATTAATAGAACACAAAATATCAACAGTACAACAAGAAATCTTACATTTTTAACAAGTTTTGGAAGATTCGTAGCTTCTGAAAGATAAAGTAGATGCGTATTAACGCCATCTGGTGAAAAGTAAAGGTATGTTAGAACAACCAACGCCATCATCTTGTGGCAACTAGCGATAGGTTTAACAGAGTATAACTTGAAATATGGCATATATTCCGTATTAAAACCTTAAAAGATGGAAATCTAGTAATTATCAAGCGAAAAAGTACTTAATCGTATGAAAATTGAAAGATTTTGAACGGAAAGTAAGGATAATCATAAGGATATCAATAGTACAACAAGAACTCTTACAATAAACAACTGTTTTTTTATTAGTAGTACCAGCAAGGCAGACAAAATGGTTATTAACGCCATTTTGTGAGAACTAAGGGTGCATTGAAACAACTAATAAATCTCGCAATTATGAAGGTTCCCAACGTCATCTTGCGACAACGTCATCTAATAACGACTGACACCACCACCCTGTGACAACTAACACCATCTAGCAACAACTAATTCCATTTTGTGACAACCAACGCCTTCTTCCGTCAACTAGCGATACAATTACACCAAATAACCGAAAATATTCCATCATCTCACTATAAAACAACATCAGAAGACGCGCAATGATGACTCAAACGAAAAAGTAAATCCGGGTTGTTTCATCGACGTATTCGTACAGAAAGCATAACAACAAAAAGCAACGAGATTATCTATGCAAAAATCGTGCGCAGCGTGGAATGCATAGCAATAAACTTACATAAATTCGTTCGATTTGCAAAACTTCTCTCTTCCTCAACTCTTCGATATTATTAATCGTTCTTGGAACGCAAAATACTGACAATGTCAAGAAAAAGTTTTCTATTATATATAATCAATGAATGCAGATGGAGAGATAAATTAATTACCACCGGGCGTGGTAACAGCTAATTAATTGCAGGTAGAATGCATAGAAAATGATGCAAAATCACGAGCGGCTTGGGCGCGAGATAACTTCCTGCTCTCCCGTCGGTCCTCATCACTCTCCGTAGATCACCGCCGCCCGTGATGATTAATTGCATGCACACGTTGAGCGCCATCTTATGGCGGGTGTCAAAAAGTTGATTTTTGGATTTTTAAGTTGTTTTTTCTTTTTACTACGCCATGAATCAGCATTATAGGAGAATGAAAAGTAAGATAGTCATGCGTAGCAGACAGAAGAGAAGAGGCAGGCGAAGCAGACACTTGGAATGGAGGGTAAGTCACTAAAGCATGTGTAGAAACAAAAAAAAGTAAACGCATGCGTAGACGTTAAAAATCAACCCTTAACTGTTGAATTAAAGAAGGGGAAAGTCTCTAACGCATACATAGAAACAAAAAGCGCATGCGTAGGTACAAAAAAAACGAGCAGACCTCAAAACTAAAACGCTTCAAACGAAGAGTGTGTAAAACGTCGCGGAAATATTGAGAGGAGTGCCTTCAGCTGACGGAGACCCAGTTAATTGATCAATTACGAGATGTATGCTCAATCTATTAAACGCCATTACGCGCTTAATGGCGATATTAACACCGAATGAATACATTCGAAACGTTGCGCCATTAAACGTCACTGCAAACTGATCATCTATCTATCAGCTACAAAATTGCAAAAAAAAGCGCCTCCATTTCACTGGAATTTTCGTCTTCGAGCGTGTAATGTTGAATTCGTTTAATGAATCCAAGCTAAATTAGTTTAATAAGCGATAGAGTGAATGAAGTGGTTTTACGAACACATATAAACGAGAAGAAAAAACGCATAAATGTGTAGAAGAAAAATGCGATAACTGGACTTGGGACACCACGCGGATGAAGGATGTGAAAAACGCTTAAAATATGTTTAATTAACGAGGCACCGTTGATAATTACACGTATTAATCATAGTAGTACATGCTATGCGTGTTAGTTTTGTGTGAAAATAAGAATTAGTGTACCGCGACTTTCTATAGCCTGTTTTGTTTGGAACGCCATCTAGGCGATTTTATGTAATTAAAACGACAAACGTTTAAGTTTTATTCAAGTGAAACAGTTCAAAAATAGTGGAATGAGGTTAAAAATCACGATAAAAACAAGAAAATTGTCATTTTTTACAAATTGAGCGTCTGAAAGGATAACTTTTGTTTTGAGAAGGTTACTGGTGCCATCTTGCGCCAGATAGTGGCTAATTTACCGAAAAAACCTACAATATTCTCGGCTAGTTCTTTTTAGAGAAAACATAACTGGGGAATGTTTCTAATTCGATTTTCTATCAAAATATAGTGATTTTAATTCTGAAATACTATCAAAAATTCATTTTCTATAAATATTAGGTGTTTTTTTCGCTGTTGTTTACTATGTTTACTAACGCCATCTAGTGGCGAATAGCAACGTACTGAGTGCGTTAAAGTGAAAATCGAAAAAAAATTGTGAAATAAGGTTAAAAATTGATAAAATCAAGACAATAGTTAATTTATTCGCAAAGTATTAGATTCTGAAAAGAAACCTTTTCTCTCCAGAGGATTACTGGCGCCATCTAGTGGCAGATATTGACAGTATGAAAATTAAAATGTTTTCATTCCAAAATGAAATGTTTAAAACACGACTTTCTATAAAAACGGACAATTTCTATGAAACTCATAATCCATCTGGATCACTTCGTTTTAGGTTGCATAAACGCAATTCAGCGAAAAACTAAGTGAACCAATCCGGTTGTGGCAAATATGGGAAAGGAATTTAAAACCGACCAAAACGAGCCGAAACGAAAGCAAATGAACCGCGACGAATCCCTCAGTGCGCCGCCGCACATCGCTGTCGGGCAAAACGTGACACACAACTTCTTCTTCTCCTTCATCTCAACCAACATTTTATATTAACGAATATAAAAACATAAATCGACGCCGATTGTAAAAAAAATGCGAGCCGCATAAGTTGAATACATTTAGCTATGATCTCTATTACACCTCAATCTTATATTACACCTTGAAGAGTTTTATATGCGGTTGGAAGTTGGTTACAGATAGCTGAAGTACGGCAAGTCTACTGCGCATGCGCAGTGTGCTCAAATCGTGGAAAGACAAGGCATGCGCGTCGTTTGGTCGCACGCCCACGTTGCGTTGGCGATCCGAGCGTTTGTTGCTGCGCTTTTTGTGTTAGGTCCGAGTCTAGGCGACGCATAACAAACGAGTATAACAAACGATTCGGTAAGGCAGCAGCAGCAGCGAGAGAGGACGGGTTTTGAGGCCCTCGGGGCGCAACCGAGGACCACAAAGATGCGCCCGGCTTGATAAGTTGGGAGAAAAAATGATGCGACCTAACTTGAGAAGAGAAGAAACTCAGGGCTTAAGAGGGAATGAATTTCAAGTGAAGTACGGAGAGTATGAATAAATTATGGAGAGATAGTGATGCTTTAATTACAAATTGGTTGAAGAGATTTAGCAAAGTTTGTTACAGAGAGAACAAGAGAACACAAGAGGAACAGAGTTGTGTATAAAACACGTGTTCACGAGAGAACAACGCATGCATGAAGGATAGAGAAAAGTTTGAGTAGATTACTAGTCTTAGATCTTTGCCTAGGAAATCAGAAATCTCAGAAAGAGGAATCTTAATATACCTGACAATATCAAATTCAAGTTGTTTGAATTAGTTACCGTTCCCAAGATATGATTATGAAGATTCGATTTTCCTTTAGTTTAAAAACTGTTCCTTATTAATAATTCTACTGAAATCTTTTGGGGATGATGATCATGCATAGTAGTCTCTTCTTCAGCTTTATATAGGTGACTCCTGCCTGGTATCTTTCAGACTCTGGTCAATCTATTACAGGCAGATAACTTTTCCTACAGACCGGCAGACACGCATGCGTTTCTGAGAGCGTGTGTGCCAACTTAGAACTCTCTGGCATATGCAAATTACTTATCTGTTCCTACTCTCGTTCGTATATACTAACGCCATCTTGTGGCCACTAGCGACAAATTCACAAGCAGATAATCTCAAAAGTGCAGTCCCAGTTGCTGAGGTAAATTGGGTGTACGTTTAAATTCACAACGTTCTTAAGGATTGTGAATTGAGTGACGTCATTTAGTGATCTTAAGGAATCTCTAAATCTCTAAAATGTGTTTGGTATACCTATTGAAGGAGCACCAATTAAGATCCGTCCCAAATTTTCTGGGCAGGAATAGGGATGGTGATTTCTTGGTAATTTTACAGATTCCTTACAATTCAGAATGTTGTATCTGTTACCAGAGAACAACTATGTTCCAATAACTATATTCTAAACATAATTGATGGAATTCACTGTCGGTTGTTGGTAAAACATTTTAAATAATTAGCACAGAAGTTACACAAACTTTTATC
>JAODAC010010097.1:0-26530 GCA_027575185.1 Mimaenictus wilsoni
TATAGCAAAAAGCAACTTAAAGACTGCCGGCTCCTGTCTAGGTCTAATAATACAAATCAGTGATGCCTGATACCGATAAGATTGATAAAGTTTTTAGGCTTAAAATGTTGATTTTTTTTTAAATATAGACATAGACCTACTTTTTGGGGACAAGACATCAAATGAATGATAATCTTATCAATACTCTGCGTGAATAAATTCCAAATAATTTCATTCTGCATACTACTACGAGCTAACGGGCAATCCGAAATGATAGCCCTATCTTCAGGAATATGCAATATATTCCTCAAAAGTGATAAGCAATTATTAATACTGTCACATTGCTGAACATCCAAAATGGCGTCTTTTTCAACCACATGTTTAATATGGTCCACCACAGCTTTTGTGCTTCGACTATCAGTAAATGCCTCCTTGGAAGTGGTTAAGAGACGGTTCAGCTCAAAAATAGTATGCCTCCCAACGTCCGTTCGTGAAACAGCATCAATGGACAGCAGGCACTCTACAGGAATGGTCAAATTAACCAAGATCTTGATAGTGGTATCGATGATTTTGGAGGCGTCGCAGATCTTCGTATCATCTTTAACATATATGAGAAGCGGAATCAAGTCTTTGGATATATTCTGACCAAAGCCGATGGCACGCCGGAAGGTGCGTAAGGTTTGATCTTCCATTGCCAATTTTCGAAGGATCTCTTCAAGAATACCTGAAAGTTGGGGATAGATTAGGGTATGTTAGGTTAGTTGGAGACGAAAGTCTTACTTAGACAGTCGTCGCTGACATTGAACGTATCGCCTTGCCTCTTCCCCAACAACGCGAACGTGTTGTGGATCTGCGGATTGGATGACATCCACGCCATGTTGTTACTGCTATTACCACTGCTTACCGGCATGGACGATTCCACCTACGAATTGGACTAAAATTAGCATACATGAGTATATTTATTCGCCGCAGATACAACACGTGAGCACAGGGAACCATCCACGTGGTAAAAGAATATGATTGGTTATAGAAATGGTGTATTTTCTATACGATGTGAAGAGTAATGGGGAGGATCGTAATCAGATCAGATCTATGGAGTTTGAAATTTTCTACATCATTGCTAGGATTACATAGCTGCGAAATTCAATTCCTCTGAAGTTGTAACGGTTAAGGACGTCATCACAACTGTTGTAATAGGGTTTATTGTGAAAGGCGCCCCTTGGAATTAATGATTTACATATTGTGTGCGTGCTACAATGGATCACGCGGCTGGCCACGAGACCAACACGCATACATTCATGCATGCGCCGCATCCACCCTTATTATTATCACATGAGATTATGCAAAACGTGCGCAATTTGATCAATCATTTTGTTAATTTTCGTTTTGAATATATTTAGAGCAAAAGTTTTCGAGTGTTATGGCATAGACGACACACGCATTTGACAACCTGACGGGTTGTTTAGATTGCTTATATTTGATGTAATTTAGTATAATTATGCAATCAAGATGATCCATATAAAATGTATACCTAACTTTTTTGATTGGTTTTCAATAAATGTAGACCAATTAAAATCTGAAATATTGCGTAACTTTCTTGCACAAAGCGATAGCTCATGTATCTCATAATAAAATAATAAATGCGTCTTTTAAATGTCAAAAACACGCGAGTATGATATCCATGAACTTATACATGCCTGACATGTTTAAAAATAGCAGCTTAAAATTAAGGGCATCTTCAAATGAAAATGAAAACTGTGAAAGAAGCAATAATATGATTTTATTGGATATATTTGTGAATTGGTAAGCCTTATATGCAAAAATGGGATAACATTGTTTCATTTACTGTTTTGTTATAGTTAATACGACTTCCGAACATGTGTGCTTTTAACTCGCCTAATGGGGTACATCTTATTCAGCACTTGAATGAGTTGCGATGGCTTTGGAGCCGATCACTTGAAAAGACACGTTCATCAAGAATGTGTCGTTAATAAAATGTGCAAGATAAAGAATCAATTGGTGTTATAAATGTTTATGCTGAAGATTACTATCATCCATCTTTGCACAAATAAAATCCAATTCTATGTTGGACAATTGAGACACTCTTCTTGTTAGTTTAAGAATGGCAAATGAACTTCGCAAATTCTTTATGAACATTTATTCGTCAAAGGAACGAAATGTTATTTTTAAGAGGCAAATTATTAGTGCGACTGTTGCATATCAGTCTGAATTGAAGGAGCTTTTAAAAACTGCCTAGCAAGAGAGAATTGCAAAATTCTTCAAATCACAGCCTAATTGTAAGCCTTAAGTCATTTAATTAAAATTTTCACAAACTATGACTAGAGGTATAAATGCGCATTGACATCCATAAAATTATTGGTCTCCACATTTACCGCAAATTGGCATAAATAAAAAACTATTTTTAAATTTATGCAATAAACTGAATATAACTTACTTGATGACGCTTGTAAGTAGTAAATCTTCTTCCAACCACTTTGACGACGAAGTTTCCGAAGTATCACACCAATATGAAGACACCATAAACATTTAACAATTTTCATATATTTCATATTTCATATTTTCATATAGATTTTAAATAATTAAAATTATAGAGAAGTTGTTAGAGGTGGAAAATGTTTAAGTGGAAAATAACAAGGTGCTCATCTAGCCGAGTACAATTGATGAGTGATGCCTAAGCATTGGCTAGCCAACGGTTGCCTGTGGGAATACGGACGCGACTACCCACGGACACGCGCCCCGCGCGAGATCTGCAATGATTTGACAGCAAGGCTGGATTTCATTCACGTGATTTTTCAACGTGACGAATGCGAGCTGCTCAGATGCACGGCGACATATACACATGTCCTGAGTCTACTAGACAGGGGTGGTAATGGAAAATTTTCTCTCAATTAATGTATTTCTTAGTGCGTTTACTATAATATTGATAATATTTATGATTAAATGCAGAGGCAAGCAATTTTGTTGTTGACATTATCTAAAGTTGTCTTTTATGTAATTGTTACGATATAGAGGTGCGTTTAAGAAAAAAAATGGCATTCTTTAATTACAGTCCTGGTTTGTATAGGGTGAAGAAGCCACAAACCGAGCAACGCGAGCGATTTCTCGCGATGTTTCAGCCGACATGTGCGAGGGAAACTCGTGTCCGGAAAATCGCCGGATGCACCCGTGATTCGCGGGATTTTCGTGCGGCGTTCACGCGTTGCATGCACGCGGCGGCCTAAACCTCAGAGAGAATCACATTGTCCGTCGGGTTGGTGATCTGTACAACAACCACCGTTACTTGAGCGTCAACTTGATGAAATACACGCATGCTCTCAATATCGCAATCACGTTTCTTAATTTTGATGATTTTCCATAAATAAAAATGAATAATCTTCACCAACATTAAAAAATGGGTTTTGGAAAGTCCTATTTGCTAATTAGAAATCATCCATAAAGTAAAGGCGTTATGGGCAGGTTTCCGTTAAAAACAAGTCAATACAAACAAAGGTGAGCAATGGAATGGAATGCTTTGCGGTAAAATCGACAAGCAACATTTCTAGAATCCAAGAGGGGACTTTCACAAGTTTATCATCAAAACATACTCAAAAACACTCAAGTGGTAGTTACGCCCCCCCATCACCATATTTAAAAGTTCTGAAATGCAATTTATAATTTTTTGTAATCCCATCGTACGGCCAACTCAAAAAGTTAGTCGTTCGTCCGGAATTTAGTCTCAGGCATAACCCTTCAGAACTTAAGGCACTACACTGTGCACTGCGTCACTAAAAACCAGTCCTCAGGACTGATTTAGCAAGATCGCTTCCCCTACAGCGACCCCGTCACTTCACTAGGTATATGAAATGGAACTATATGTATAGGAATATAATGTATTTAGTGTGCACTCAGAAATTCATAAGTTCTCTCAAAATTTATCAACACGTTTGGAATACAGACAACAAACATATCTTTAAAATAACACAAACGACACTTTAAATGAATATAAACAAAATAAACCAATATCCCCGAAACGTTAATGCATAAATATTTTAGTGATTGTCACAGGAACGAAGATGCATCGAACAAAAAATCATTTTAACAACACATACATTTTCCTGCAACGAAATGAATCTTAACATTACAGAACTATCAACTATCGGTAAAATTAAATATATATCTTGTTAGATGCACAGACTTGTAGCGCAGTGCAGCACTCTCGATAAAATACTTTTCATTGCAATTTATTTTCTATATTATTACCCAAATTTCAGGCCGGCTGCTATCATTCACACTTGCTCTTCACCGTCGAAATGATCATATTTGTTTGATGTATCAAATATAATGCACTCACGAATACTGCATTGGCCCTAAAATAAAGAAAATTACATTTAAAAAAGTTAAAAGAGGGTTTGTAAGATAGATATAGAGGAATACTAACTGTCCTTCTTTGAAATACTCTTTCAAAGTATTACTGAATCGTTTCGAATACTTGACAAAGTCACGCTTTCTTTGATCCAAAGCTTGTTTTCCATTAGAACCTGGAATAAATCCATTCACTTCATTTACAGCATCCAGCAACTTTTTAATGGCACTTGCAATTTCTCTAAAAATGTTGCAAACATTGGTAATTATGTAAAATTGTATGTTGTGACGTCAAAACAATTGATAAACTTACTTAATAATTTCTAGGAATGTTTTACGATCAGTTATTTCGTCAGGTATCCTACTTAATATCTTCTTGAGTGTTGCTGACTTTCTGTTCAACTCTTGGAATGCATCTTCAGACCGATTAAGTCTATGTTCCACCACTGGAAGGAAATTGGGGAGAATAGCAATTGAGAATCATACACGAGAGAGGAAAATTGTAAAATAGGAAGAAAATTAATTACCATCAGCATCTGTAAGGGCACCCTGAAGCCTCAAAATACTCTCGTTCATGTTCACATTGAGATCTCCACGACGAAGAATGCCAACCACCAGGTCATAAGTAAGTCCTGGATATGTGGATTCCGCCTTGGAAAGCGCTGCTCTTAACGTTTGCGAAGCTGTTACATCTCGACGCTCCAACTAAAAGCAAGCATTTATTGTAGAAACGCTTGAATCATGTGCAGCTCCCCAAGGGAAGTCAACAGGATTTTCGACACTTTTTCCACAGTGGTATAAAGTTTATAAACTCACCTGTGACAATATAGGACGTATTAAAACAGGCAATATTAGCGTTGTGACTGGCGTCTCATCGCCCATTGTCATATTTCGTGCGTTTTATTGTCAACCAAGTGAGTAGCACCACGAAAACGTAGCTATCGATCAATTGTTTGTGCTTCGATGAACTAGGAACTACTGCATCCTAGAGTGGACGATCCAGCAGCGATAAACACAAACAAGATGCAAAACGAAGGCGATAGTATGCAAATGTTGCACGCAGTTTCACTCACTGAAATTCGTCGAAACGTCAAAGGTGAGACACCGTAACAAGTGACAATCGCATACAAACTCATACAGAACACAACAAATTCACACACGGCGCGCAAAACGCACACAGATGGCCAACTGTCAAATCATTTCTACCACTCATCCGTAAAATCATTCAGACAATTTTAATTTTCATCTTCAAATAATCCTTAAAAAGTAGAAATTAAGTTCACAATATATAGAAATTTACACTTAAGATGAAATAAACATATTTAACTCCTATAGATAAGTTCATATTTCGTTTTAAAAGGGTCTAGTATAATCTTGAAAAGTTTCGAAAACATTCGGTTTGTAGTTAAAAAGGTTTGGATAACCTCAAACATTCTAATTTTAAAGATCTAACTGTTTGGATTATTCTCACAACTTGAGACTTAAATTATTTTCATTTTTTAAAGCAAATATGGCAGAAAATGATAAGTCCGAACATCCTCTCTTCGACAAAAATCTCTACCCAATGATGGAATATGAAACTCAATTATTTATGGATATTATTCATCAAGATGCATTGGTTGTTGCTGCGAAGTATGTTTTAAAACAACATTTTAAGTGTTTTCTTCTACGACTTTGCAATTTCCAGAGGTTTAAGCATGGATCATGTATTATTAAACATTTTTAAAGTATATGCAGATCCTGGCAACCTTGTAATTATTCTAAATGCATCCGAATTTGAAGAAAAATACTTTTTAGAAAAACTTGAGGATATTAATGTGCATGCAACAACTTACACTACAAACACCGCAGAAAGGTAAATTTATTCTTAGAGAAGCAAATGTATAGTTTAGTAACTTCATATTATTGTAGAGAAGACGTATACTTATCAGGAGGCGTACATTTTGTTACAACAAGAATTCTAGTTCTTGATATGTTAAAGAAACGTATACCGATTGAGAAAATCACAGGATTTATTGTGTTGCAAGCACATAGTGTGTTGGAGAGTTGTCAAGAAGCCTTTATATTACGTCTTTATAGACAGTCAAATAAGGTATGTTTTATGCTAAGTTGATGAAGTAAAAATTACTATGAATATGAATTTTAGACCGGTTTCATCAAAGCATTTACAAATTCTGCGCAAAGTTTTACGGTGGGTTTTAATCAAGTTGAGCGTGTTATGCGTGCACTTTTCGTGAAGGAATTATTTATTTGGCCACGCTTCCATTCGTTAGTTATACAATCTCTTAAAAAACGTGAACCACAGGTTGTTGAGTTACACATACCGATTTCGGAAAAAATACGCAAATTGCAGACGTGCATTTTGGATCTTATGAATCTCACTGTGAAGGAATTGAAGAAGATTAATAAATCTTTGGAGATGACTGAGATTACTGTGGAGAATTGCCTGACGAAAAAGTTCCATAAAGTATTACAGCTGCAACTCGATTGTATTTGGCATCAATTGAGTAATAAAAGCAAACAGCTTATTTCAGAATTGAAAACACTTCGCCATTTATTATTGTAAGTTCTTTTTTCTTTCTTTTTAAGAACCTGAAATGTTATCGCTTTCGCTTATAACACCGAATCTGAATTGTGGCGAAAAGTTTGAACAAAAAATGCCAACGAGTTAATATACCAGATTGTGTAAAATAAACGTTTCTATTTTGTAGAGTATTATTTTATAATGATGTTATCACGTTTTATGCAACATTAATGCATTACCGTACCAAGGAATATGCCACTAGAAGTCACTGGGTGCTTTTACAATCTGCTGAATTGTTATTCACACAAGCAAATACATTAATCTTTGGCAAAGAAAAGGAACTGAATCCGGAATTCTGCACGAAATGGTCGATTTTATCGGAGATTCTCAAAGTAGAAATACCTGCGGAGATTCAAGCGCAGGAACTTCCCAAAACGGATGCCAAAGTTCTTATTTTATGTCAAGATAGCAAGACGTGTTTCCAACTTAATCAGGTAATCATCATTTAAGGTATTCTTATGTTATTGTCTCTATGTTATGACAACATTTTTTTAGTTCCTTAGACATGGTCCTAATCATTATCTTTTCCTAATGGCTCTCTCGAAAGGCGTAAACTTCAAAACAATCAATAAAAAGTTCCAGACAAACAACTGTAAAGAGTTGCAGGAAAGTTTCACGCAGCATCAGTTGGAACAAACGCTAGCTGATGATAAAAGCAAAACTGGAAAATGTGTTCCCACGAAAAAAGCTAAAATTAAAGAAGTTAGTGATGAGTATTCAAAATATATAACAGAATTAGACGAGTTGGAGCATATGAAGGACTCGTATATGTTGAAAATGTCCCAAACTGTTTTATTTGATGAGAGTTTTGAGGATGGTGGTGGTAAAGAGGACACTATTCGGCCGTCACAAGTTGTTTTTGAGGCATGCCCAGAGGTTTGTTCATTGTTTGATTAATAAATAAAGTTGCAACGTTTGAAACCTTAAACTTGATCTAATTTTAGATGGAGAATATGAATCTAACTCAAATACTCGAGAAAATCGATCAACCAACTGTTTTAATTCATACATTTAAACATGGTGATAATTTCCTTTCACTGCAGCAAACGCTGCAGGAAATCGCACCAAATTTTATTATTATGTATCATAGCAACATGACTGCAGTCAGACAAATTGAAATTTATGAAGCACGGCGTGAAAGGGATCAAAAACTGAAAGTATTCTTTTTGATTCACACGGAAACGGTTGAAGAACAAAGTTATTTGACTTCGCTTCGTCGGGAAAAAGAGGCATTTGAATTTTTAATTCATACTAAATCTGTAAGTACTTTTTGAAGTTTGCACGCATGACGTTCGTGATTATATGTATTTCTTGTTAATAGACTATGGTTGTGCCTGAAGATCAAGACGGAAAAACTGAAGAATGTTTAGCTTTACAACGTGAATTTAAAAGCCCTGAGGCTAGTACTCGTAAAGCAGGAGGCATGCAGCCGGAAGTACAAGAAAGAAATTTCGTAATTGTTGATAGTCGTGAATTCCGTAGCGACTTGCCGGCGTTGATTCATAAACGAGGTGTGGAAATTGAACCACTGACAATTACAGTCGGTGACTACATTATTACGCGAGATATTTGCATCGAACGAAAGAGTCTTTCAGATCTGGTTGGCTCACTGAATTCGGGGAGACTTTATCAACAATGTACACAAATGGGACGATGTTATGCAAAGCCAATGCTACTTATTGAGTTTGATCATAATCGTCCATTTGGTTGGCAGGTAAATTTTGTTTTGCTTATCCATTAGACAGATTGATATTGGTACTAAATGTTAGGTATTACACTTCACATCAATGTCTATTTCAGAGTAATTACATGCTATCCACTGATGGCAATAATTTTGAAATCCAACAAAAACTTCTCCTTTTGACAATGCATTTCCCACGGTTGAAACTAATCTGGAGTCCATCGCCTTACGCATCGGCGCAACTCTTCGAAGAGCTGAAAGATGGCAAGGAGCAACCTAACATCCAATATGCATCAACAATCGGTGCTGAAGTTGACTTAGACCTTGTGGAGACAAAATATAACGTCGCAGTGTATGATTTCGTACAGAAATTGCCAGGTATCAGTAGTAAAAATATCGACTTGGTATTGAGGAATTGCAAGAATTTGATCCAATTGTGTACAATGACGTACGACGAATTGTACACACTGTTAGGCAATGCAAACGATGCCAAAGCCTTGTTTTCCATTTTGAATGAAGAACAAGTGCAACCTGTTGTTGAAACTCAGCCTGCGAAAAAAGCAACAAATAAATTTAAATTCCGAAAATGAATGTCACTCGTTTAATGTTTAAGCACAGAATAAACTAAAAGTATATTTAAAAATGCTTTCAAATACACAATTTTCTGAATTACATCCAAATAGTGATAAAGCTATTCAATATAATAACATTTCTTTTTCTGCTAAAATTGTAAATTAAAATCACACAAAAGCATTATGTGAACAACAGCACCATTTATAAACAATATCGTGAAGTGACCAGGACATAAAGGAACTTATTAAGGCAACTTGTGTAGATCATGTTTAATATATAAATCCTGTACTCTATCAAACACTGTGGCAGTTATTTCTAATGTTTTTGGTAATGCATCGAGTGAAGTTCTCTGAAATTCTTCGTCATCACCACAAACCTATAAAAAAGAATGTTTTATGAGTTTCAGCTGTTTATGGTTTTATGCGTTTATTTACCCTCTTTAGAAGATTTGCTTTATTTGGTAAGGTATACATTGCAAGTCTGGCACCTTTTGCAATGAAAAATGAGTGATAATTGCCCAGGGTTTGATCATACGCTGCTCGACAGCAATGACCAACATTATCCTCATTTTGCAACTCCCCAACTGACTTTAAAAATAACCTAATAAAATCTAACAAATTATATTAGACAATACCTGGCGTAAATGTAATAAAGGTTACCTAAAGCTCTATGAAGTTGAAGTAAAGTTCGGCATCCTGAGATATATCCAGATTTATTCAGTTTATCACTTTCGAAAGTAATCATCGCCTTCACACTCTTGAAACCTTCTTCGTTTTCTTTGTAATATCCACGAATGATGTTCATTTTTGAATTCAGTTCTTTTGTTACAAAACCAAACATTGCTCCCATAGAGTCAAAAAACCTGTAAGTAGTAATAAAGTTTAAAATATCAAGAAACATATGTAACAACTTACTTATTAAGTTCTTCATAACTCTCGAGGTATTCCTTAATGTACACATCGTCATCTTCTAGCAAGGATGCGCTGAATTTCTCGTGAACAATAACTAAGTTAAATCTGTTGCAATTATCCATGTTTTTATGTGGAATATAGTTGAATACTGAGCGAGCAAATCGGCAAGTGTGCGGTGTGTGCCCACGTAGGTTGTGCAGGACTTATATGTTAATACATTGAAGCTAGTTGCGTATTGTTCGGGTAATCACAATTGCACTATAGTAACGATTTTCTTATCACCAAGCGTTAGCGCGACAGCTCTGGATTTTCATTATGATATGCTGCTTCATTTTATACATTTTGGGTGTCAATATAAATGAACAACAAAGAAAACTTGCTGGGTAGTTTCAGATGTATATTTTAAGTAACTGCTCATAGATGACGCTGCAAGCATGGAATTAATATGGAAAATTCTCAATCGCTCTACCTTGGCTAAAAGTTCTTTGTCTAAAAGCGTACCTCTAAATTCTAAAAGTGTGTCTAGAAATTGATGATATATTAACAACAGGGATATTTGAGCGTGAGAAGCATTTCAAAATGGTTACATGTCCCTTTGTATAGCTCAGTCGCAAAGGAAACCACGTTTTGACTTACAATTAGAACAAATTTGTTGCATTTGTTTGAATTGAAGATAAAATTTTCAAATTTATGTGGCGTCAAAATTTGAAATGGTTCAAGGTGTGCCGTCACAATAAAAATGAGATTACCGTATGTACATATATTATTAGATAATTGATATCAATCTTCGAGGAAAAAGGATGAGAAATGCAATATAATGAACTAGCTACGATTTAATCGCTCTTGACTGATAATCAATTTTGATGATAAATTTTGGTATACCCTTAAAAATACGCATCCTTGAACATTATAATAATAAAATGATCATTATATTGATCATCTTATCAGTTCTGTATCCCAATTACATTATTAGATGGAAAATATGGAAGTAGATATTTTTGAATGAAGTTTAACACTATTATAGTGATAGGTATTCGGTAATCTATCTGAATATTTTACAATTTGATCCATATATAATGCTGATTTTCACAATTAATGATTACTGGAAGCTTTTCATCCCATGGCATTGCGGTGGTGTCTATTGTATTGTACTTTCCTTATACTTGCCTATGGTGGCCTTTAAACACTTCTGTCGAATGTACACTATGAGTTTGTAATTATGCCTCGCTGCCCATGGACACGCAGCGTTGCGTAATTAGGCCTGCAAGCTCTCTCAGGTTATTATTGCTAGTGCAGAAGGTTTGCCTAAAGGATTTTCAGCCTAGAATAGCAGTTTATGCAAATAGTGTGCTTTTAATTCATAGTTCCCACCAATTTACGTACGTTCTAGTACGGATAATGGCTCTAGTGATTTCATTCGCCATTCTGGCCCAGGATCAACAGGTTTCCTTCAAATTCCACTTTTTGTCGGGTTATCAGCCATCTGGTTCCACGTAATATTTTTAGATCATCAAATGAATTGCACCGCTTGTTCTGGTCGGCACTTTCAATGGCTTCAGTCTGGTATCAGCAAAGATTTAATTGCTGGTAATGACAGTGCCATGAGGGCGACTAAGGAGTCAGTGGTTATATGTTAATAAACTAGCAAACAAGGACAAAAAAGTAACTATATAAATATCATCGTTTATATTGGTAGAATGATATAGAATGACCACAATATCAGAATTTAAAAATCTATATAAGAAACATGTAGCACAATACAAAGAAAACAAGGACACTGAAGTCCTCATGCATTATTCGATATAGCTGCAAACCAAGATTTATAATATAGTTGACTCGAAACATACTGCGCGCATTCTGAGTATATTTTGAAGCATGATTGGGAAAACACATGACTAAAACATTAAAGGAACATATACAGTAAATAGCAGAAAAACAAAACCAAATAATATACTAATGCATTGCGGCAAGAAAACGAAATTGTACAAATCCTAACAATGTCTTACTGATATAAGGTGTAGGCGTATGAAATATAAATAGGAAATAAAATCATAATATAGAATTGCAGACGAATTTGGGATCACCATTGATGCATAATATTAAGTATATTACTGTTGTATATACTTAATATGTCCTTCACTGACTTACGGTTTTAAAGTAATATGTGGGCTTACATCGCCTAAAATTTGGGGTTACCACGCCTAACCACCACCACTACCTGGAGAAAATTAAAGCCTGATTCTTTAAAAAGCCTTTGGTATGCCAAAGATCGCGTCAAATACCTTTACATCTGGTTGAAACCATGAGCATGGGCGAGGTTTACAAGAGCAAGTGATTGGTCAATACAACACGCACAGAGAAGACAAGAACATTATGTTTGCTTATGAGGACTTCACCGATGGTCCCGGTTTCACTATAATCATGTAATCTTCAGAAAAGACAACTACCACCTACCAGAAGAAGACTGATACGAAAAAATCATTACTAAATGTGATATTTACTAATATAAAATATATTTTACTTGGCTATTCAGAACAAGCCACTAATATCGTGTGATCCATACAATGACGTAGCATTTATCCAGAATTGTAATCTATAAATTGCTTCGACTGTTTGGCTACAAATATAATTACTCAAGTTTTCTATTCGCCTATTGACATAAATTAACCGCTTGAAGTTGCGTGCAACTTTAACAACGTGAACAGTGCAAATTGCGCAATGATTTCACATTTTCTGTTCGTTGAGTACATCACACAAAGTTCCATACAAACATAATTACTATTCTAGCATCGCCTTACTCAACCGCTACTAGGTTTATCCACCTAGCTTGTACAGCAGCATGTGCAAAACTCCTGTTGCAACCAAGGTTATCAACATATTTTACAAATTTGCAGTAGTCATGTCAAGTCACACTAATTTCATTGTAGAGTTGTCTTTATAGAATGTGTGATTCGCTGTGTTTAGTTTAACTTCCGAAATTTAGAACATCAACAAATATGTGTAAACAACGTACATTGCTCAATGTTTACCAGATTTGCTGCAGTATTTATTTAATAGCAGCGTTTCTTTAAAGTAGGACGACAAAAATCGCCGATGCTTATTATCAACACCCGGTAAACAAACGAATTATGCTGTAATCACACTTATTTTCCTTTTACAAGTCAAGGCAGGCCGGGCAACGCGCTCAGCACAGTCAGCAGGCGCACCTGATTGAATCGTGCGGCATTTGCGCGTCTACCTGTGCGGTCGGCGGAACGCGTAACTTCGTGCCATAGTCGTCGCCCGATTCGGTGCAATCTAGAGATAAGAACGCCTAGCTGTAATCATCGATACAATACTGATAGTAACAATGTTTGCAACATTATCCGAGTAATAGTTGTGACTGTTTTCCTCAAACTCAAGTAATTCCTTGATACTTTCGTAATTGTATAATTACTTGTGTGTCTGTGTACAAAATCAATCAATTTTGTTGGACAAGCTAATAATCAGTGGAAATATAAAAGTGCTTTGAATGCAGAAGGGCTTTCGACTAACATACGAAGATTTCACTTTGATGAAAAATACGTTTAACGTACGTTGCAGCATGGAGGATCTAATTAAAAACTGCATTCTAAAGAAGTCCCTTTGAATACATTACAGTTTTGTGCATTTTTAGTTTAATGGCTATACATGATTACGAACCTTCTTGCAGCGCCGGAAAACCTTTTAAATTGGATATACTGAATTAAAATACTAAAAAATTCATCGAAAGGAAAAAAAACTTACATTTTCTCTTATAACTAAACTTATTATTGATTAACCAAGTTTAAATAACGTTATGTAAGGTGAGGTTAGATCAGGTTAAGGTTTGTCAAGTAACCTGTGTTGAAGTTAGGTTATATTAAGACCGAATGTAAGGATAATGAAGTTAGATTAGACATTCATGTAGTTTTTAAGAAATTAACGTCATTACTGCAAATGAAACACGAAATGTCTAATTATAGATAGTGCGACTTATTTAAACACCGCATATGAATAAGTATTTCCCAGACATTATAAATATTTAAAGAATTTGTGAATTACCATTACTGCCATGTTTAACTTATCTCCACCTAGATAACTACCTATAAGATAAATGACTGATAACAGCGACAACACGTACACCAGCCTAAAGCACAGATTGTCAAACGAAAAAAAAAACAACGAAACACACATGTTAAAAAAGTCATTAAAATAAGTGTTGTGACTTGAGCACCAAAATGGCCAATGTCGGCGATATCAAATCGACGCCGGCCATTGTGAGATTGACAGTCTTGGGCTACGAACTGACGTCCAGACAGAATGCGTGCTACAATTATCTTCTGCCTACAATCTTCTGGTGCGGCATGTACATTATGCACTTCGCTGCCGATGCAGTGCTCGCGCATCGCCACTTCGTCGAAGAGGATCCGATCTGGGCGAGCCTCACCATCCTTTTCATGTATCTGCCCGTCATCGGCTGCTTCGTGCTGACGGTCTCGTCGATGGAGATGTGGCCTGATTACGACGAGTGCACGTGGACGAATGCCAAGTGGTTATCGCTGAAGATACTGCAGCATCTTTGCTTCCCTGTCTGGAGCATGTGGAGGTAATCGGGATTTATCGCCTTCGATAACTTCTCCTTCACATTATTTCCTTTCGATAACTTAAATAACAATAAATCACAATTTATCGTAAGGTTTTCGTGATTTTACGATGTATAAAATATTTTGACACTTAATAGCATGCCATTATCTATTTGATATTTTCTTGAATATTGAGATAAATAACAAAATAACAAATACATGTTTTAAGATATGCGGAGAAAATATTCTGGGCTATCGAAGGCTATCGAGCACAAGATGAAGAATCCCGTCAGGAGTGTTTGCGGATGTCGAGTGCACCGCGCGCTGTTGAATTTTATTTCTTTTTGAAAGGATTCCTGCATACAATACCACAAATTTTACTGCAACTTCATATTCTCATGAGAAATGTTAAGAAAATGGAACATGAGACAAGTAAGTCTAATATTGTAAATTTTGAATAATGAAGTACAAATTAAGCAATTCAAGGTTATTAGTAAATCTTCAGGATGGTTGCAATAGTTTATTTTATTCATAAGTAATTTGTGATACACGCATTCTATTTTTTTTATTGACAACCTTGAGCAATTCAAGGGAAATTCAATGCATTAGGAATTTTGCTTTGATGTTATCTAAAGTCGAATCACGTGTTTTGTTTACTTTAATTAAGGAGTGGGTGGGTGTCGCATTTATTGAAACAGGATCACATTAAATTAGAGGGAAATGAAAATTTCTTCAAATTATTCTCCCAGGTCAATTTGAGACCATTTGATACAAATAACATATTTATAGAAAAATCTACTGTATCTACAATTGAAATATATCTGTATCTACTGTATCTAGGAATAGGCATATATTGAATATTGTCTTTCGTATGCTCCAATTTATTAATTCAATTTAACATAAAATAGGCACACATTAGGGGGATAGGGAATTCATGATCAGTGTTAGGAAGCAAATCAAATATTACAGATTCAAGAGTTTCGATAATTTGATTGCTGAACATCAAAGACCACTCCAAACAAAACTTAGGATCAGATTGATAGCGTTTTCTTAGGCGCTTTTCACACTTGGAGCACGCGTGGCATACCTTTAGAGTATAGCTTTGTCTGTTAACCCTTGCATTCTAGACTTTTCCGTAAACTTTCTGTGGATATTCGATATGAGCACAACTCGTCGTGCGCGAAATGAGTGGCGTACAAATTTCAGTATGAAAAGTTTATCTCCGTAGAAAAGGATATCATTTTACACTTTATTGGAATAAGAAAGTAGCGGCAGCGGCAGTTAAAGTATTAATTCCGACTGCAGACCAAACGCTGAGTTTGGGTCACCTGTCTAGAGTAAAGAGCTAAAAAGGAGATAGATTTACAAAGCATCTCGTTTTAAATATATTACTTAGAAAATGCAAGAGGATAAAAGGACACATGCGTACTCATAGTGTTAAAAATTCCATAGTTACTGGAAATTACGAAATTTACATTGGGAGTATTTAATTTTAGTTGTTGTGGTTTATTTGTTGATGTGGAAGTTGAATTAAACAAATTTATGCTTCATATCAAATTGAATTGTTAGATTTGAATTTTATTAAATATGAACAATGTTATTAATTCTAATGAATTCGTAGTTGATATGCAGATTGCAAGTTTGGTATTTAATATCGCTACCATGGCAGCAACAACAGTACAGTATCAACGATTCAAGAGCCAGAAGGTTGGTGGGAGATCCTACCCCTGGTACAAGTCGTACAAATATAACGAAAGTGTCGACGCAGCACTGCTCCTACCATCGACAGGCATCATTTACTGTACGAAAGAGAACTACTCGAAAGTAGTGAACCATCTCGAGGAGATGCGAATTCAACAAATCGAAGAAAACGCCGGTGATGATGAAAGTCTTTCCAGTAGCGTTTATTATCTGGAAGCAAAAGCTGAGGATCCCAAAGATCAGGACTCAATTGACTTCCCACGCGCTCTGCGACTGATTTACGCGCTGCCTGAAGATGACCTTGCAGGAAAGGTGTTGGCGTTCTTCTGGTGGTTCTGTTTTCTGATTGCAAGGTTCCTTGCAATCTCAGCCTTTGCCTACTTCTTCCCGAAGGACATCATATGGCTACTTTCGAGCCATTTCATTCTTTGCGTGGCGTTTCTGTTATATGACGCCCAGGCGTATCTAGTGCGACGAACGAAGGCCGTGTTCTTTATCTTCGTAGGTTTGATTTATCTATTTTGTATAATCGAGTTTAAGAAGCAATTCACGCGTGTAAGCTTTATCTACAACGGGTATTTCGCACTAGTGTTTAGTGAGAACTTGACAATGTGCTTGATTTGGTGGTGCTCTCGAATGGACGAAACTGGATTGGAAAATGATTGGTGGTTCCGGTTTATTTTCTACCTGACTCTAATGTGCACTTTTCTAAGCCTTGCGTCAATGATTGTGTACAAATTGACGCGACAATCAAAAGTTGTTGTTGCACAACAAACTTTATGTGATACTATATAAATTCGAGCGAGGAACTCAATTTTTGAAGGACGACAATTTTTTTTACATAAATGTATTGTATATTTTGAAATAACTTTAATATGATACTTGTGATACTGAAGTATATTATAAAATAATATAGTTTTATTGGTAGAAAAGATTTTATTGGCCAAAATCTTACAATTAATATAGTGTAATTATATTATATGTTTATTTGAATAAATATTTTATGATATTTATAATAGAAATGTTGACATTAATAAATGGCTTTATGACCGGAGCTAATTAAAACTTTTTCAAAATAAACTCGTAATGAAGTTAAAACTAATATTTGATTACCTTTCCGTGATGCTTGTTATGCTAGTTTGTATATTCTGTTCTATTTTATCTTTTGATTATCTTGTAGTTGAGGTGAGTTTACTCAAGGTTTGATCAAGTTAAATTAAATTAAGTATGTATATGTACTTTTGTATTTTCTTTATTATTTCCATTCCTCCATTTCCATCCCATCACATTATTTCCATCCCTCCATCATCCATTTTTAAATCAGCGCTGTGAATTTTAATTTGCGTCTTCTTTCCACACCAGTGAGAATCCTCTAGCAGTGGTCGGCAACATTTTTTTAAATCAACTATAATGTGGATAATGGAGGAATGAGGGTATAAGGAGTACGAAAACAACGCCATAAAACATATTGTGATGGATACTACCAAAGAAAATAAGAAAAGGAAGATGTTGAAGCCCTTGGATCGAAGAAGTCGAAAGGGACCTGAAGGAAAAGGAAATTTCAGTTTGGTGAAAGAAAACCCAAGATACGACCATATGGACGTAAATTACGCAAAAATAAACGCAATATGCAAGATGGAAATGGGAATAATCACCCCAGAAATAGACTTAAATACACCACAAAAAGGGAGGCAATACCCGGAAGGGTGAAGAGCAAAAATTACTATTAAAGGTACATTTTTGGCATATGCCCTCCTCCTGGGCTTCAGAGAAAGTCTTTTGGTAAGCCCTTATAGACAATACTACTGGTGCTAACAACATTTTCACTTGCAGTCTATTTATTTACTATGAAGCAGAACGAAACTCATTTCGAACAAATAACTTAAACGAAAGTCCGTTGGCCAAATTCATCGAATGTGTATGGCGAACATAAACACTTTTTAACACTGATTTACAGATTACCTCTATTTTGGAGCTATTATACCGAAAATGCAATAAAACAATACGTCCATTTCAATAAATAACAGCCGATACTGTTTGTGTTTGCAAGTCGAAGATGTGTGTTGAACGATTGTCTAAATTGGGAACGCGCGCCATTTAAGCAAGATGCGCCATCACTACTCGTTTAACCCTGACATAAACAGCACGCTTGTGCCCAACTTCTTCAGATGTTTATGACCCAGACGCGCACCTCTCCAAAGCAAGTTGGCGGTGTTGGGGGCTATTGTGTGCGGTTGCTGCCTCGCCGCGCGTTTTTAATAGCTCCGAGCGTGTTATTGCAAGCTGGGCATGTGACGTGCCGACTGAGATTCGGCAACTTGTGACAACAAACAACAGTTGGGCACACCTTGTGTATCTTCACATTCGCTCAGCCACTGAAGCATACCGAAAAGTTTGAGATCAAGTATAAGACGGTTATTTGACGCACATTCAGCTTAAAACAAACGCGAAAATTGTTTTGAAACTAGAAAATTGTGAAACTGGAGCAATATAACTGAAAATGTACAGCAATTCTTTCTCTCTATATTTCATGATAAATTCTATTATTTGTTAGATTTTGATAGATTAGGTTAGGTTTTGATTAAGTGTGCTTAGGTGTAGTCGGTTTTGATTTAATTTGGTTAGGTTTAATAGACTTGCTTACAGTGAACAATGAATTATGTAGACTGTATAACGAATATGTTTCCGAACACATAATCTGCTCGTGCAATGCATCAAAAGACTTGAGAATCAATCTTCATGGCAAAGACTGTCAGACGAGAATGAGGATGAAGGGCTCCTATTTTACTGGGCAGATGGAGCAGAACAATAGAAGTACGTATTCCATCTGGACCGATAGTGTGTCTATATTGGTTCTTTTTGAGATACCCTTAACAACTAATTTGTCCCCCTTTGGGAAGTGCGCTTCACATTTGGAAACATTGGATTATAGCTTGGATTAGCGCAGTTTCACATAACATGGCAAACGTGAAAAGTAAATATCAAAAGCAACGTTATTTTATTCAGAATTTGAAACACCCTGAATCAGAACATATAAGTAAATCTGCAAGAAATTAACTTTTTTGATGTCATTTGCTATATCCTAGTTCCTAATTGGCTTCAGCTCTGGAAATATCTTTATCAGGCTTATTGCTTGCTAACTTTAATGTAAACTGGTAGAGTAATAGTTGGAAACACGCTTTTCAAATTATAGGCGCACATGCGTGGCTTTGGAGCCTAACCTTATCTAACCAATGTATTTAAAAGTACATGAAGAAAAAGCCACGCCACTCTCCATGTGTGAAATGTGCCTCAAGCTTTGGCAATGAGATTAAGATAGCAGAAATCGTTCTAGCATATATTTACTATAATTAACATTTTGCTTAATTAAAAGGTAATCAGCACTATATATAGTGCATCTCATGTTTGTAATCTTACGTTAGCACTTTGCTCTTAGTTTTTATGCAAACTTCACTAGTATTCAGATGAATTATTTCATTCCTGTAGAATTTCATTTAAACATAAAATCTGTTTGAGTGCATTTCTGCATTTAACAAATATCTGGTGCAAGTATTTGACATTATAACAATAGAAACATGCGTGACGTCCCCTTTAAAGTAAATATTAAATATAAATTTAAACAATGTGCTTTTGAGCTCAACCCGTTTGATTCGCATATGCATTGTGATATACATACACAGATGTAACATATAAAAGCTCGCTAAATTTGCAAAATAAAATCATTTAATTTGATTAAGGCATTAGGCAAATTGTCCCGAAGGAAAGAACAAAAAATTAACAATCAAAAAAACCGAACGTCGCGTCGCGTCAGTTGGTGGCATAAAATATATAGGGCTAATTAAGATTTGCGAGGTTTGTCAACTACAACAGGTGTTACAAACTGAAATAGTAGTAGGTTTATTAACTCCTGAAGTGTCGCGTCGGTGTCGGGGGCGGCAAAAAATGTCTAGTATATTACAGTCGCGCATAAATGATCTACCTGCCGCCTGCCCACCGCCTGATGGGCCATTGTGCTGATTTTCATCACGCTAAAACATGTCTGTCGCAAATTCTATTATCATTCGTATTATTGCCTTCCCTTTATGGCTTTACGACTCTAGAATATAACCTTTTCGTTTGGGGTAAACGATTAAATTTCAATTAGAAAAAATAGACTACGGCGATTTGGTATTTGTTTGGTCGTTACTGAAAATGAATGCTACTTGAAAATATTTGGCAAATATTGTTAATACATCTTGATGGGTTGAAGAATGAAGAAGAGAGAAAGAGAGTTGAAGAATACTTATTTGAGATAATGAGGTTTGCAAACAAACGGATATATATACCGAGCATAGACGGCGGAAAGCATCTAATGCCTTTGTACTGTGATAATTGTTGGGGTTTATTAGCTTTAAACTTATTGTTAGTCAGATATATATTTAATAAAATCAATTTACTTATTATAAGTCGTCTTTTAAATTTGCATTTAGCATTTGCTGATGTATTAATGTGTTTGTGTGTTATTGACGACATACTTAATACAATAAAAAAACAACTTTTCTATATTGGTCAACACAAGAATCAACCAAATAATATTTCCATTAATGCTGTTTTGTTCATTATATTCTCCTATTATTCTAACATCGTATTATATTTCTGCAGCAATGAATTGAGAGGATTTCCTCTCTATTTCTTTCTGTCTGTCTTCAGATTTCACGATTTGCCGTGTCAATTCAATTTTCCTCATTATATCAAAGGCAGTTGAGTTTAACTGCTCTTCAATCATATTGAAAAGAAGTTGGAGTATGAATCTATTCATGGAACGTGGAAATATTCTTATTATATTTCACAAATCTATAATAACTCATTAATTAGAAAGTGATGCTTCAGCAAGGTTCTTCCTAAGTTATAATAGATATTTTCGATGATAATTTAATCATTTTTATTTTTCACCAGATAATATATTTTATTTAAATATTTTATCTGTATAAATGATGCTTAATTATGCAACAAATAGCAAAATAATTATAGCAAATTTTAGAATATATCCCAATTGCCGTAGATCTCTATGTTTTTTTTCTCAATTTGAAACATAAGATAAATAAAACATGAATGCGAGGACTACAGATTCGTTTAGCCTCTATAATGAAGCTACATGAACCGGCATACTTATTCGACAATAACATTTGCATTTCCGTTTGAAAATTTGTGATTATTTTCAGTATATCTTCTGCTGCGAGCATGTTTCCTATTATAGTCTGCATGAACTAAGTAATGCATTTTTTTGAAGTGTATGTAATGTGGAATTGAAAAGAAGGAAGTACATCGGTAGAATTTTTTATTATGGAGCAAAAGGCATTCTTGAATTACTGGGTCCTAAGGTAAAAATATCTATCTTTATCATCTGTTTGCCAAAAAGTCTATCGAATAGCGAATCATCGAGATTCGAGGGGTGGAAGGAAATGTCTGTTTATATACAAATTACACATACTTTGATTCTTTAAGTCGGTTCATCTTCTTTTCAATACATTGGTCAGACAAAGCTAGACAAAAGCCACAGCATGACAAGCTCCTAGTGTGAACGTCGTCTATTTCGAATTATTTCCGAAATGTTGCAGGAATACAATAACTTACAAAATTTCTATTTTCAAATTTCACCCAGTGAAAAGTAACGAAATCAGCAAGTCCCATTTTTCAAATAAATTCAAATATCATGTCCACTTACAATGGTTGGAATGTTGTAGCTGCAGCCCTTTATTAATTTTGAAATATTTTCGTTTGCAGCGCTGCCAATGGAATTGCTTTGATAGGGGATGAAGTATAGAGACCCCACTCCATCGTTATTCTCGCAATCAAATCATAGCGGGTGCGTTGCGTGAACTTCCACTCCTGCGAATAAGAACGCACAAGTCGCGCGACCAGCCCGCCGGCCGTGTAGCAAAACGTATCTCTCGGTGCGCCAGTGGTGGGTCGAAGCTCATCGCCGACGCAACGCGCTGCCACCGTCCGTGAAAATCGGCGGTTTAACGGCCGTTCCGCATAAAGTGCGCGCGCGGAGTGCGTTTTATTATCAATCAAATCGAAGCGAAGGCGCTGCCACCACCGGTGGGTGAACGCGTTGATTGAGCGCCTTGATTTACTCGTGTTTGTCGTCTTGTGGTGATTACGAACGGACTGTGGACTTTCGGCGATTGTTTGCTCTGTGAATAAACGCATTAAAGCGTAAAACAAGTTGCGTCCATGCGGTCGCGATGTCAGAGTTTAAGTTTCGATAAAAATGTGATTTGTTGGGTTTTTGATTAGCGCGGGAATTAGGATTTCTACTTTTAAAACTACATTAAGGAAATGGAAAATATGGATGGTAAGTACATTTAAACTTTAATTTTTAATTTATTTTTGAGGATAATACAATGACAATTGTAATTATTTAATTGTAATAACGAATTATAATGACTAATTCAGAAAAAACAACTTGTATGATAAATATGATACAGATTAACGAAAGCCCACCTGGGCAGCCTAGTGGTAGCATCTCCGCTTACCACGTAGGAGTACGGGGTTCGATTCCCCGAGGTGGGCAATCCACCGGGTGAATATTATTCGCCCCACAACTTACCACAAACACTTACTACAATACTAAAACATTCAACACCCAACATTCTACCCTCAACATTCAACACTCAACTACTACTACACAACAATTACTACACAACAAAAAAACAACACAAATTGTAAACACAAATTGTAAACATACAAATATATGTACAAACATGGCGAAAAAACCTTAGGGCTGATAGCCATTAAAATATATACATTAATTTTTATTAATGAAATATACCTAAAAACTTATTCTATAAAAAACTTTATGGATGATCGCAAATACGAAATCAAAGAATTGAAATACAGGGAATACTTTCGTAAAAAAAACATAGAAATGTGGTGCTAAATACATATATAGTGTATGATGATGCAAGTGTGGAAACGGCGATTTTGGGCACGCTATTGTTAACGTGATAGCTGGCAGCAAGTAAGTGCTCCAATAGCCGTTTACACGCGAGTATCCTTCAGTATTATATCGTATGTTATGGAAAATGTTTGTTCCAACATCTTCTTAATGTAAAATCTAAAAATCTTAATAATAGGAGGCCATGACAACTAAAGAAAAACTACGAGCGTTAGTACATTTCATTAATTGCTTGTTGAATATAACTGCCAACGATTTTGATACACGCTTACTGTAATGCTCATGTTTGTTCCAACGTCTTCTTGATGTATAAATCTTAATAAGAACAGGCCATGCCGACTAAAACCAAAATACATGCCTTAACGGATTTCATTAGCAACTTGTTGAAAACTTCTCCTAATGATTTTGACGCACGCTTACTTTAAAACTTTTTTTTCAACAGCGTCCGAAATAGTCGCCTTTTGGTACATACTTGCGCAATTAGTTTATTACTAGCAAGAGCAGTAAATTGCATATTACACGACAGTCATCCTGCGAGGGCTACTGTTTGCGCTCGAGTAGCGTACTATATATCACCTACGACCCTTTTATTTAGACACCAAGGCCAACGTTAAAATTCGTGTTTTATCAGATGTTCCGTGTACACTTCCATATTTAAAATGTCGATCAAACAGGCGTTTTTGCCTCCTACGCACGGTGCCGAGCATAAAAAGCCATAAACGCACGGCATGAAAGGAGCCCTACTTAAAGAGAGGCTTACTTACTTGATCTGGGTACTATGCGATATGTTGTTTGTTTTCGGTAGGGGTCATGATATAACTTAAACGTTGGTTGTATACAATCTAGCAAAAATGTTACCATATTATTGACAGATTGATAGAAAAGGCTGCTCCAGACTCCAGATATAGTAAATAGTATATTGTTATGTATTCTGTCAAAGTTAAAGTATACATTTTAAATTTACTTGACTTTTTTATAATATCATGTATAGTAATAACTTAATAACCCTTTAACATCGGATCCTTTGTCGCGAATGCTCTGTGGAACCTCTCTGCACAAGGGTACCAAAATACTCGATTAGCGGTGTGTGCGGACGCAGAGAACATTATCCTAATTGGGTCCGCTCTAGTGCAAATGGTTCACTTATTTTCGAATGATCATTTATATTATTCATTTCTCCTACTACTGGAGAATTTCAATATTGTCCGACAATTTGGCACATAATCGATTTTATAACTTAATGGTATTATAGCTTAATTAGGTAGACTATAAAAGAACGATTTGCACAATAGAACAAAAGCTAATATGTAGATTTGTCTAATTAAATTGTATTTGGTTGTAAGGTTTTTTTTGTTACTGTAGATTTACTTCTCTTGTTGGTTACAATTACTTAAATTATATAGTGAATAATTTTGTTCCTCTATAAATTTCAATGTAAATTGTTGCAAAATTTGATAGTGGTTTAGTGTTTTTCATTTGCTCAAATTATGGCCATTTAAATTGGTTTTAGGTTTAAACAAATAGAAAACTATAATTGAAAACTGTGATATATAAATTAATATATAATCAGAGAAATCATAAAACTTTCAATTAAATATTATGTTCATATTAAATATTAAGTTTTGAATTCTGCTTCGGCCAATAAATTAATTAACATTTTACATTCCGCGGATTTCATGCCCGACTATGAAGCTATGATCGGGGAAGGGAGACTCCGGAGTTGACCCACAGATTTGCATAAATACTGATATAAGTGTAGAATAAGTTTGGAAACTAATCATACTTGAGCGAGACAACTCAACTCACAAACGTTGTCCTTTGAAAATTCGTCATGAGTTAGATGCGCCCGCTTTCAACATTTGGTGCGCAGTCGACATAGCAGTCAGCTGATAGAGAGTCTGCTTTGCCATTTTGAATGTTCGACCCTGCTAATAATTAATTGGAGAAAATCATGAGATATGGTCCAGGAAGGATTGCAACAGAATATATGCAATTATTCTTCATAAATTGTGGTCGGCAATATTTTCAAAAATGAAAAAGTATACTTAAATTGGTCCAAAGCACCCAGTCTTTGAAATATGAGGAATTTGTGTTTTTCTTATTTAACTCCGGAGCCTCCCCTTGTGAGTTCGACCATACAAGCCTCCAGTTATCACAAAGTGCAACCGAGCACAATTGAAAAATCTATGATATACCTGAAGTTCAACATCTACAATTTTACACCAAAAAATATGTTGATTTGACAAAAGGAGTGAAAATATATTTATAATCACCCTAGTACTAAGAACTATTAACAATAAGATTTGAAAGATTTAAAATCGGAAAATTCCAATTATGTAGTTAATACGTGTAATTACTTCCGCTAGAACAACTTTTATTTGTAAAATAGTTCTATAGATACATTTCCAGAAATTGATGAGAATTTTCCAACAGGAATTTTGCGCTTTCAGCTGCATGAATGTACTTAACGGAGGGATTTGACAATATTTATTTTGCAACAATTTCGTGTCCAAACGATTATGAAGTTCCAAATTATATTCAACTACAGAAAAAGTTCTTGAATTGCTTTATTCTACTTTCCATCAAATTCTAGGTGCTGATATAATCGTTTCACTGAAAGCACGATCATTAATTTTCCAAACAGTATACTGCGTGTCAGAAAAGCAATAAATTCACGGCTGCAGACAAAGTAAATTATTATTTTAATTGGACAGCCGTTTATGGTAAGGCAAATTTGCCGCAAGTGATGCCTGTTTGAGATATGAAAGTATCCTGTTGGCAAAAACCTGGCCTGTGTCTATGTTTGCTGTAAATATTTGAAAATATTGCGTTACATAATTGCTATATTAATATCTTCAGCTTCCTGGTTGTCAATTGTGCTCATTCATAAATGTCGTGGTTAATTTGCCTGCGAAATATATGTTTGGCAATGCCAAACACATATTGGTGATAACTTTCAGGTAGAACTGGTAGCAAGAGGCATGCTAATTCAAGAAATCTGGAGGAAGGCTTCGTAGATCCAATTAATAAATAAATTCAAGAATCCTTCATTAGTCATACTCGTGTGGATATGTCAAAAAAATATCGATATTGATATATATCGATATATCGGCCTCAAAATTTTGATATTTATCGGTAATTTCATTTTTCATAATATCGATATATCAATATCGAAATTTTTAATATCGTTTTGACATGTCACTGACATAACCG
>JAODAC010010108.1:0-26520 GCA_027575185.1 Mimaenictus wilsoni
TCATATACAAAACTGTTGCGTTTTGATTTTCTTCATACATTCGCCGAATGTTTATTTTACTTGCTCATAACTGATTGATTGAGGTACAAAAAAAATACATAGAACCTGTGCTCACAAAACCATGTTGGGGTACGTAAATTCTGAAAACATATTCGGCATGAGTATCGGTCATGATCGACCATGATCGTAAATGTCACTGGATCTATTTGCCCACCATTAGATTTGGGAATTTGAATTTCGTCATGTATACCTGACGAAAGACGTGCGCACACGTTTGCTGCAAACTTTAGTTCAAGTTCAACTAGTCCATAAATACTAACGCTGTCAACTGTCATGACAGGCACCAATTTTTTCGTCGAAATATATCGTTATTACCTGTTCATGTAATATATCATCTATGGAGGAAGGCCTCAAAATAATACAATGCACCGGGAAATTAGGTTGTACAAGCAAGATTTGCGCCTTCTACAGATCAATACAGTACCAAATATAAACCTGCAAAACGAACCTGGAAAATATTCCGTTACAGGCAGGATATATTACCTGACTTAACTAATATACGAGAAAGTGGTCCCGTTTGCTTACCACCACGCACCGCGGCGTTGTGATCGCTTCGATGGTAAACGATGAAACACAAATATCGAAAATTACTTGTTTCCTCTAACCTTCAAGCGTTATGATCTGTGTCTTCAATTTTTGAACAAATTTAGCGAAATCTGTAGCAACAAAGAGCAAGAAGAAGAGATGTCCGAAATTAGTACATCGCATTTGATAAATGTTGTAAGTCGAAAATAACATTCCCAATCTTTATAGTAAACATTGCTTTCTGCAGTCTATTATTATCCCAATTTATAATGGATCAAGATGGATCGACAGCTGTTTCCATTCAATTTTACAACAAACAGCTATAAACGTTTTAAAATTGGAAATATGCATCTGCAATGATGCATCTACTGATAACACTTTAGAACTTTTATCAAACTGGACTAAAGTTTTCAAGGAGACGGGCATATCGATAGTTACCTTCAATAATACGACTGGGCAACCTAAAGGAGGCATGTACTTCGATATTGTTAAAAAATGAGTATAATTCATGGACATTGTTTTAGTTGGATACTCAAAAAATAGAGCTATATCAATATCATCCGGAGAATACTTATGTTTCCAAGATATTGTAAGATATATGCAATATCTCTGATGTTATTAAAATTTTATGATTTTAGGACGATTTAATGATGCCTGATAGAATACTATCCCAATTTAGATTAGCTGAAGAATTAACTCATGACCATGTATGTATTACATACTTTTATGTCGATAATAAACTATACCAAATTGAAAGTTAATAGGTTCCCAGTTTAAAAGAAACCCTGAGGACTCCACACTGAGATATACAAAGTGGGCAAATTCTTTAACAAGATCACAGCTTAATGAGCAAGTATATACATCGAATGGTCCAACAATTATAATGCCAACATGGTTTTGTCACAGACAAGTTTTTGACAAGTATATGAAACTTTTTTAAAACAACAATTCATATGAACTAAAATGTGTTCAATTTTCAGTGTCGGTGCTTTTAATGAAGACGGGAAAGGCACCCCTGAGGATTTGATTTTCTTTTATGAACATCTCAATAAAAATGGCCGAATTACAAGAGTTAATGAAACTTTGCTAATTTATAGATATCACCCAGAAGCGACAACATTTTCGATAAAAGAGTATTGATAGTCTTAAATAATGAATATTGAATAAGTTGTAAGAAATAAATATATGTTCTAGGGAAACTATTTGGAAAATTCGAATCGACCAATTGGTAAAATGTATTTTGAATAAATGGGAAACTTTTACAATATGGAATGCTGGCAAACAAGGCCGAAAATTCTATAATAGTCTCAATAAAACACATAAAGATAAGGTTATTGCATTTTGTGATGTAGATGTCAAGAAAATTCATCGGAAATACACTCCGTATGACCCACTTCTTCGTAAGGCGGGAAACTCCGTTGATATTCTACATTTTAGGTCAGCAAAGCCTCCATTTATTATATGTATAAAGCAGGTATATTATTATGTCCGGCATTATATGCAAAAGCAATTAACACAAGTATGATTTTGCAGGATTTGACTGGGGGATCATTTGAAAAAAATCTGGAATCTTTGAATTTGATAGAAAATAAGGATTATGTATATTTTAGCTAATTTTGAAATAAATGTAGAAAGAAAAAAACAATTGCAGGTTAATTCAAATACCGTCATATGGAACGACTGAATGAGACAATACCACACTATAGCATGTGTGAGTTTTTGTGTTTCGTCCAGTTTTGTTTTCACTGCGTATTCTCAATTTGAAAACTTGAAAAAAGAGCAGGTATATTTATCTTCGGCTCCAGCACCTCCTCTGTCATTTTTTACTATCTTTACCTCAAGGACTTATTTTTATGCCATCGAGCGCTAACCAGCGCTGCTTCCTGCGCTAGCCTTCTTATTGTGTTTCATAAATTCACTTTACTAGAGCGATAGTAAACTTATCTATTCTTAAACAATTGCATCATTATAAGCAATACTCACATACATATTTAAATATACTGTAAAAAAACTTTAAACAATTTTTCCAATTTCATCTGAAAAGTTCTTAAGTGAGGAATTTTTATATAATTTTGTTCAGCTTCAGCTTGAAAAATGTTTATAAAAAGTTCTTAATTTAATTTTGTTTAAAATTCCATCAACACAATGGTCTCTATACATTGTTTCTATCAATGGTTCTAATTGTTCTAACAAGTTGTAAGTTGAAATTGTCTTGTGAGAGAGGGATACATGGTGGTCTATGCAGGGCCGGCGGAAACGGGCATGCGGGGAATGCGGGCGCCTCGTCGAAGGGGGCACCATCTGGAGATATGGAATACTTAATAAATTATCATAAATAATCCAACTTAACTATAAATACGGATACATAAAATACATATTTTGTTTGTAATGTGATATCAGTAGATACCACACATAATTTTACGTTTGAAAGAGCCGCCGAAGCGAAATGTTGACGAATCGCCTCAATATTCACTAGATTAATTTAAAATCAATGTATTTTATACGCTTTTAGGTGTTGCGATGTGCTCGACAAACGATCGTTTTGAATAATTAAAGCATATTTTGAAATTATCGATTTCTTTATGAAAATATTCTAACGATTTAGAGATTATTTTAAAGGACGGCGACAGTACTTTCTGGGATATTTTTCAGAAGAATGATTTTCATATTGGAAAATATTTTGATATTCTTATTTATATTATATTCAATAATTTAGCTTTCCCTAACTTTTTAATTGCCTTAAGAATACTGATAACTTTACTTGTTAGTGTACCAAACGGCGAATGTAATTTTTCTAAATTAAAATTGATTAAAACTTACGTAAGAACAAATATGCTACAAGATAGGCTAAATAGTTTGGCGTTATGGGTCTATGCATGAGAGAGTTGAGGGTTAATAATTTGCTTGAAAGTTATAATGTAGTTGTAGGTTTTCTATAAATGCAGAGTCTAAATGTAAGTGTAATGATAAGGTATGAGGAAAGGCTAGTGAGAATGGGAGAACAGCGTTTGGTGAGGCAGGTTTGGATGCCAGGATTAAGTGCTAACCCAGGATACCAGGCAATTCAAACTTTAGGGAGGAGGCCGAGATATATTGGCTGCAGAGAAAACGAAGCACCGAAAAAGTGACCCTAGCACGGGCAAGGTGTGGTTGGAGGATGGAAAGTATGAATGGGAGAAGAGTTTAGAAAGTGTGGCCTATGTGAGGAAGGATGGGATACTTGGGAGCACTTTGCAGGGGAATGAATCAGGAATGGGCGAGAGGTATACGAGAGGGAGTGAATGTGATGGTGGGGTGGTTAGGTCAGAGGGGCGATGGGGTCGCCAGGGTGTCCGCCATAGTAAAGGAGAAAAAAAGAAGAAGGGAAGCTCCATTAGGGATTACTACGAGTGTCCGGTTATGTCCGGAAGATATGTATGGGCAGGGGTTATGCCAATAAAGGTTGATTTATATATAAACGCAGAAGGCTAATTTTTCTACTGTAAATTCTGTTTGAATGAAATTAATTGATGGAAATAAGAAACATATTTAGTTGCCTATTTGTCCCTGACCATATCCAAAAACATCATCCACATATCTAAACCATTTAATAATATTCTTGCTTAGGGGGTAAGCATAAGGTTTAAATGTTGAGTGTTGTTGATTAATGCTAAAGTTTTTTTTGATTGAATATTTTGACCTAAATTCTAGTGTGTCTGGTTTGGTTGAAACTCTCAAGAAGCTAACAATTTATGGGGGCCAAGGCACATATGGCCATGAAGGCATGGTCTCAAATCTTTTAGTCCCTCTAATTAAAAAGGTGTTGAGCGTGGGTTACCTGACGGAGGAGGTTGAGAACCAATATTATCAGTACGAGAAAGAAAAGGGCATTCCATGCGAGTTGTACACTATACTTTTTCTAGGACTGTTATGGGTGAATATATAAATATACAACACAAAGTTCTTCGTATCTCACATTTCTTTTACATTTCAATTAATTCTTTCTTTTGCCTCCTTCTATCCCTCTCCCATTTCGGAACAACGAAAAACAAGATAAAAGTCAGTGACCCACTGCTCAGCCTTCTTTCTTGTTTCCTTTTCCTTCACGATGACCGAAACCCCAGCCACCATATCCCCCCTCCCCCCCCCCCCCCCCCCACTCTCCTTCGCATGCCCTCCCCGACCCCCCCCTCCCCCCTCATTCCTTCCCTCCCCCTCTCCCCCAGCCACCCCCTTACCCCTTTCATACCTTCTCTCAGACCTACTGCTCATCCCTCATACATTCCTACGCCAGGTGCTCCTACGGGTCATACCCTACTCCGCACAGCCAACACTTTCTGTACCCTTCTCCCATCCAGAGTGTAATAATCTGTGATCCAGACCTTTCTTCTTGTCCACAGATTACTATCCCTGTCTTTTCCGATCTACATATAGCTCTAGCCATTATTCTCTTTTCCCCCACCGTTTTTTCTTGGCAGTCCATATAAACCCGTCTCCTCCCTACTACCTGCTCCGCTTGATACCAATAATCCCGGGTATTAGAACTGCTTCGAATTTGTTCTTGCCTCGTCTGTTCCTCTACCTCTTGGCCTCTTTCTCTTACCCTTTCTGCTACGAGGTGGCCACCAACCCAAAATCGTCGCCCTGCCTCCACCGAGAGGGTGACAATATTAATTTCTTAATCAAAAAATATACTTAAATGTGTACATTATACAACAACGAATGAAAACCACACTACAGAAAATCGCCCATGACAACTAATGTGCAAATGCAAGGTTCAAATAGAAAACATTGTGAAAATGGTATTATTGTGTCACTTTCAAATGTCAACACCGTCAACACTTTCTCTGGTCGTTAAGGCTTGTCCCAAACAGCTGATCAACTTCGCTGCGACCTCGAGCTAAGCTCCGCCCCTCACTGGGGATGTTAGTATTTAAATCAGCCGACAGAGTTAGTCAAAGCGCTTCAACTTGTGATGCTATGTTCACACATTACTTTTATCTCCTTTCAACAGTTTCTGTCTCAGTCCCACTCACAGAACACTTGAAGTTTGTGATTCACCATGCACATAACGAACGCAACGAATGTGCTTCAAAATAAACAATTCAGATTAGGTACCCAGTGTAAACCGACAGCTGAAATGTTCAATATGGTCAAAATCTCGATTATTCATAACTCAAGCATACAGCAAAATAGTGCGCATGAAGCAAATCGCAAAACGATCGCCCTCGCGAAGGTGGTACATACAATATTATAATTTGAATAGTGTAAGAACATATGACATAATATAAACAAATTGCATATCATTAGAATCAGAAACGTAACGAAAATTCATTAGAAATTTACAAGGCGATAAAATTATTCGTTAGAACAAAATGTATTAATGTAAGTTAATATAAACTAAATTATTCAGCATTAATCAGCATGCTGTTTTTGATATGAAGTGGTTTTGATCATGCAATATTTGTTTATGATATGCTTATCTTTGTTACTACGGATGGAGTCTGGAAAACTCTTTTACAATTGCAAGAGAATCACAATACGTTTGAAAGGAACTAAATTTCACCATTCAATTTGGGGCCGAAAGCCTTCTAGGCAGCTTTTTTGATTTTGTAAAGTTTTGTATTCTCAAATTCTGTATAGTGAACATTCTGTATTATGTATTTAATACGGAGTTATGACGATTTACAGCTTTTATTTTAATTTTTTGGATGATTGTGAATACCAGGGTGCATTTTTGAGTGCAACCACTGCTCTGAACCTTTTGTTATTATAATTAATAATTTTGTTATTATTGTGAAATGCATGTATAATAAAGATTGAGGAAAATAAGAGATTGTAATTATCGCAGGTGATAATATAGGTGAGCAAATACGAAACATAAACTTCATTCGGATTGATGAAAATTCTTAATGAGGATTTCAAAGAAAATTTCAATTCATTTTATTGCAATGAAAAAATAATTCAAGCGAGGTCGCGCAATCTGCAAGTACATTTATATTATCGCATTCAACTTTTAGGGTTTTATTAACAGAAAGAGAAAAGGTTTTTTAACCCAAATATTCACATTTTTCAAGATGTTTTTAGCCAATAATCATTAAAAAGGATTATCTCATGCACCTTATTAAAACTATTTAACAAAAACAATGCAAAATCCTTGAACTTGATAATTTCAAAAGGTATTATGTTTTTTACCCTACTTATCTATCATCAATAACAAATTCCCAACGAGACGTTCTAGCAGATTTAATATAGAATTTTTAGCAGTTTTTTCTATGTATCTAGGTTGTATAAATTTTGAGTTATTTCGTTTCCTCTTCATGTCCTGTTATATTCTTCCATTCAGCCTTATTACGCTATAAAGAATCAAGTCAAATAGAGCATAAATATCTACAATGCATTTTTCGAATGATTTATTAATATTTTATGTACCTGATAATCCAAGGCATCACAAGTTGCCTAAATCGGCTTATGTAGCCCTAGTAAGTGTTCTTCAAAAATATTGGAATTATATTTTCTAATTACCAGCAACAACGAGATGCAGGAAAAATCTGATAAGAACATAAGGCTCAACGAATTTATATTGCTAATTCGAATATGGCGCTGTATATTTCATGATTTGAATTCAATATTTGCTATGAAACTTCACTTCTCATAATACAGAAACAAAAACAAATTTTATAAGTAAAACAATTGAAAAGAAAACTTTATTTCATAAAAGTATATAGAAGTTTCAAAGAATCATAGCAATCAGTGCAGCCAACTGTTTTAATTCACAATTTTACGAAAACCCCCAATCAACAACCGTTGGCGACGGTAGCGACGAGCTGCGTCCGATAGTAGCACTCTCATCTCAAAACTTCGGTGAGGATTTGACAGGTATCCCGCTGTCGCCTTGCCTGCCGTCCCTGCTGTGTGCGGCATTCCGCCTTCATCTTGGCGAGAAACGTGAAATCCTAACCCTCGACGCCAAGGTAAAACAATCAGGAAAATGTGTGCGTAACGCTATCGACTCCACACCGGTCGCGGGCAACATGGATGTGAAGTAGTACGTTTGTCGATAAAAACTTGCATCAGTATGGCGTACCACAACACGGTGAGTTTCGAGCTACCATATCGCACACACCGACAGCATGCATGCTGTTTGCCGACTGAAAATCACATCCTTGGTGAAAATGCGAAAATCGGCGCAACTGTCTTAACAAATCTTGTTAAATGTGGGACATTCCACGTTATTTATTTATGCTTGACAATTTTCAACATGTTTTAAACTATTACTATCGTTTACTTATCTATTTTTAACTCTTACTCTCTTCGTTACAATTTGTCGCTTTACATTTTGTTTTAGTTCCTAGATGTACAGTTTCTGGACCTCACAGGTGTTGATGAGGATGAGAAGAAGTGGCTTCTTAACATACTGCAGGAGGATTGTCCTGCGGTGGAAGGACCATGGTCAAGGAACGATGAGATAGTTTGCGTTCCACAATCATCTCAGCAAGGTTAGTCTGTTTTTGTTAATTGCATAATTAGTATATTTTACAACATATTTTGCAATATGAACAAATATGTAGTACTACTGTACATGAAATTATTCGCCATTTGCACCACATTTTATTTCGTTAGAAACTTAACCTAAAACGAATTTACATGCACCTGGAGCAGGTGTAAAAATATATTAACACAACAGTTAATAAGGCACTGAACAGAACTACATAAAACCGACAAAAAGTACTTTTATGGTTACAGTTATCAACGTTTAGCATTTTTGATCACTATTGGCCCACAAAAGTTGATCAAGGAGCCCGATCAACTTTTGTTCAAGTTTATTCTAATATGAATAGATAAATTTGTACCATTTTAAGATGAATTTTTGATCTGGGGGAAAAAATCGATATTTCTTTTTTCCCGAAAGTTTAAAATTTCAAGAAATGACAAGAATTTTGATTACTATACCGGAGTTTCCCAACTTTTTTGCTCTAACTTGGCCTTTCAAAAAGTCTTGTGTCCCACTATGTCTTATACATCATTTTTAACATTCCAAAAATTGAAAAGATCACTAAAAAAACTCTTATGAAAGGTTTTAGCAAAGTATCCCTAGGAAATTATTAACAAAACACAGTTTCTAAATTTTCAAAACATAATGAACCACTGATCATCTTAAATTTGTGTTGATAAATTTATTTCGTATTTATTCATCTTCTTTACATGTAATGAAAGTAGTTACTTCTCTTATAAACATCTAATATCTGCTTGATACATGTGTATTGGTTCCAGAATGCACAATTCACACCAACATTAACAATGGCATACCATCCATGCCGTTCGAGCAGTATCCGTCACCACCCGTGATCATATCAAATCACGTCAGCCCGATCTCTGGACAAGTTTACCCCCAATCCTATCAACCAACAATTCCAATGTATCCAACGCCATTCGTACCTCAGGTACCCTATCCCACTTCCATAACAATGGTGCCCGTCAACCCGCAGATGATGCCCTTCACCGGCCAGCCGGTGACGTACGCTACCTACCCACCACCAATCCAGGCAAATCCCATCTGTAACATGCCGCCGATGGTAAAGGATGTACCAGCCGCCAAGATCAACATGAACTACATGCACCACCATGGAGATAATCAGTCGTCGGTGCCGGAGTACTGCCATCCGGTGCACATACCTCAGATGCAGCACCCACATCATAAGCAGAACATTCACTCATCGCATTCGTCGCCCATCCTCACACACAACCAGCAACAACCGCAAACACAACCACTCTGCAGCAGTAATGCAGAGGTCGCCATACCAATTCCACAATCAGTACACCCAGCAGTACAGCAGGTGGTACCTACTATTTCTATTGCGAACGGTCAGATGCGAATTGCCTCGCCGGAAATGCCACCCACAGTGTCGTCGACCGCCTGCCACCACCAAACCCCGCTAGTCGTGACGAACGGACACGATAGCATTCAGCACGTAGTAAACACCAAATCGACGGGCATTGCGGCCAGCCTTGATGCTGTCAGCGAGACACACGCTAGTCCTGGCGTATGTGGTGAACGTGCTCCGACCGTCACTACACCAACGACGACCACCACAGCTGAGACAAGTGCCGCCGGTGGTGGTGGTGCTGGCACCATGTCCTGGGCGAGTCTGTTCAGCAAGAAAACTACAGACAACCCGCAGCAGCTAGAGACAAAGACTGTGAACAATGGTTACCTCGCCGATAGTGCGTCGCCGGTAATTGCTAACGATAGGAAGATTGAATGTACTGTGGAGGAGTCCAGCACGAAATCGCCGCTTGCCGAAATTGGGGACCCGAACTACTTCCGCATGGGAGGTAATTTTCTGGAAGCACGCACGCATCGTATTGATGATGTTAACTAACTTATTGCATGTTTGATTATGATTCAGAGATATTATTGAACTACACGCCCGACAATAAAATCACCAGCCTTCAACCTCGTGGTCTCATCAATCGTAGTAATTACTGCTACATTAATTCGATTCTACAGGCTTTGTTGGCTTGTCCTCCGATGTATAATTTGCTTTATACGCTGGGACAAAATGTAACGAATGACTACAGGAAGCATACTCAAATCATCGACACTGTGTAAGTTATTTTTGTGATATATGTTCAAAATTCAAAGGTACTAACCCTTGGATGTAGGATATTGTATGTTGTGATGTATTCTATTATGGAATGTTTATTCGTAGTTATTGGGACAATCTATCTTTATTAGTGCAGAGTTAATTAACCCTATTAGGTCAATTATGCTTTTTATATGTATATATAATTTGGCAATTTAGTGTGAAGTTTGAATTTGCGTATTTGAGAGCAAGTTCTTTTGCGATTGCAACAGCGCAGTTAGTAGCGTGTTGGGCCGGTATCCCAAAGGTTGCCGATTCGAACCCGGTCGGGGGCTTCAAATTTCCTCTTTCCGCGTTAAATTTCAATTAATTAATTACTTTTGGAAATTCATTAATTGTGCTAAATGAATGCATGTTCGTTCAAAGTGGAAAAATGATTACAGTCGTTTAAACAAGAATGAATGAGCGTGGTTATGTGAAATAATCGCAAAAGTACTTGCTTTTTTATTTGTTAGAAATGAGGAGAATATATACTTATGGAAAGTGGACAATTTATAAGGAAAGCATTTGGAATATCGGATAGTTTTCTTAGCTAAAAGTATACACTTTCTAATATATCTTATATATTTTTTACTAAAAAATAAAAATATACTGAGAACTGGAGCCGTATTCGAATAGTCGCAATAAACGACTAAAACAGTAACACCTAATCTAGACATTTTCATAGTGAATTTTCAAAATATGCATTTTTCTCAAATTGGCATAACAATTTTCAAGCAAAATTCGCTTTTATTATGCCCAAAAAACTATCTATCGAAACTCAAACTTACCCATGGACGAAGACGAGATAATTGTACTTACAACAACCACAAATAATTTCTAGATCATCCATCGAGTAGTTTTCGAGATATGTTTGTTATGGATTTGAAAAAAATGACACTGAGAAAAGCGGCTTTGAAAATGTGTTGCTAAAAATTAGTAAACAATCAATAAAGAACGGTTATAACTTCGTCATATCTTGACCTTTTTATTTGAAATTATCTTCAGACATTTCAAAGATAAAGTTTAATTCCTATCAATGTAATGAATCAAGTTGGAAAATGCACAACGACTGATTTTTTAGTAAAAGTTGATGCGAATTATAATTAACGTGTAATTCCATTTCAGCGTAAAGTTTGTCAAAGAATTCAATCATTTACCATCAGCGCAACGTGTTGGTCGTCGCTCTGATAAAGTCCAGAAGAAGGAACAAAACATTATACTGACCTACGACCGACCATTTGAACCAAATTGGATTTATAAGATGTTAAATGGGATGCGAAGTGATTCGTTCGTTGTCGAAGGCAGGCAAGAGGATGCAGAAGAATTTCTTGGTTGTTTATTGAATGGACTAAATGATGAGATGTTAGAGGTTAGATCACTATTATATCTTTGTCATTACTTATTTATGTAATTACTATTGATTAATGATTACAGCTGATGAAACTTGTGGGAGCGGAAGGAAAAGTACAGGAAACTATTGTAGAGGATGGGTACAAGTCGGACACTGACCGCGAATGGCAAGTTATCGGTCCAAAAAATAAAGGCTGTATAACACGCCGCACGGAAATTGTACGAACACCAATTAGTGATATTTTCGGCGGGCACATTCGCTCCAAACTTCACCGCACTGGCGATCAAATCACGAACAATATTCAACCATTCTTCACCTTACAGTTAAATATTGAGGTAAGTATTTGGAAATTGTATTATATTTCTGCTGCCTTTACAAATCACAGTCAAGCAATGAGAATGTGCAAAATCAGCTACACCTGTATACCTGCTTAATTATGTAGTATAAGTTCAATATTTGATAGACAAATTTAACTGATCCGTGAATATTGTCTCTATATCCAAACATACTTGAAATGTTAAGAAAACTATGTTTTTCATTTATTAATTTATAGATGTTTAGATTTACAACCAATATTATTATTCTAGCATTTTCGAAATCATAAGTTAACTTGAGTATTGTGGTGTAAAATGGTAGTAATACGTCCATTGGATAATCATGGGATGGATCCCAAGGTGGTCCTCCCCACTTTGGGACCCACATGATTGAGGACCTTCAGAAGAATGACCATTCCCAATTTTTCTACTCAAACGTCAAATTTGTTAATGACCTGATATCAGTTAAATAGTGACTACCATTTTCTTCATAGCTTAATTGGTATCTGACTTGTCAAGAGTTGTTGAAGCAGTAGCAGTTGTACTAAAAATCGGAAGACGCGAATATTGATCATTACTGACACGTGTAAAACACAAAAATATCGAACAAATCTTATAATGAACACCAAAATTGTTAAAAGCGTTTTCCATAAAAAAGAGATTGTACACACTCCTCAAACATTCATTAAAACTAAATCTGCATGAAATTTAAATCTGTTTTTAGCGTTACATCAAATTTGAAATACGTCTTCAAATATCTATTCAAAAAAGGCGGGATGGATATTTTAGAAATGTCTCGACATTACTAAAATACAAATTATTATAAAGTGAGACGTATAGTCAGTTGATATGCGCATTTTTACTAGACATTGTGCAACACTTGATACCCAATAAGTATTAATCTATTAATGGCAGATTATTACATAATAACTATGCTGTGAAATACACTATTATTATTTATTATTATATTGTTTCGTTTAAAACTGAATTAAGAACGCAATTTAATCAATATAAAATGCAATTTGTATCCATAATAGTAAAAACTAGATACTTTCCAATATTTCTATTCGTTAATTGACAATTAATTTTATAGAAAGTAAACACTGTTCGCGAGGCTTTAGAAGCATTGGTATGCAAGAATCAACTCGAAGGTGTCACATCATCAAAGACCAACGAAGAAGTTGAGGCATGGCAACAAGTCACAATCGAAGAACTGCCAGTCGTGTTAATTCTCCATCTGAAGTGCTTCGATTTCAAGATGGACGGTTGTACGAAAATTGTAAAGGCGCTGGAGTTCCCTGTTGACTTAAAAATTGATACTAGTGAGTGACATTTGTCTTTTTCCTCGTTTCATGTTTTTCAAGTAGACTTAGAAAGTAATTCAATATATTTGTGTTCCAGAATTGCTCTCACAGAAGACAAACTATCAAACCAAGGAAAAACAGTACAAGCTCTTCGCCGTGGTGTACCACGATGGGAAAGAGGCGACCAAGGGGCACTACCTCACCGACGCGTACCACGTCGGATACGCCAGCTGGCTGCGCTTCGACGATTCGACGGTGAAGCCCGTGCAGGAGGAACAAGTGCTTAAGCCGCACGGCACGCGCGTGCCGTATCTCCTATTCTACCGACGCTGTGATACGGTGCGCAACAAGTGATTGCAGCTGCCGCACCCGCAAAGCGTATACCACGTGCAGCGCGAGACACGGTATGCATCAACATCTCCATTAAGGCTGACAAACTAGGTTTAACGAAGATGTAGTTAGAGCGATGCTATCAATGTACACGCAATACGGATGTGTTATTTTATTTAGCAGATGTAGCAGTTTTGATATCTCTCGATATTCTTCGCCACATTGTTCTTTCGTCTGCATGTTCCAATATTACATTTTTTCGCGCGACTTAGATATGGTACGATCATTCCATCTTTTTTATAAAGAGGACAGAAACAGCAATCTTGCAGATACGAGATATTTCGTTGCTTTTTTTGATGACATGTGAATACCGTTTTTCATCTTACATGTATTTTATAGTTTAGTGATGCTTTTACGTCACGTAACATTTTCTAATTAGAAATGCTACTTTATTTTACGTCTTCTTTTTGTATAATCTATTGTTACAATGTGTTTACTAGGATTCAAAATGTAAAGAAAAAAGATTTTTAATGTGTATTTAGATAAAAACTTTTTAATTTATACAGGTAGCGTGTAGTTTTTAAATTGCAGATGCCACCCCTGCAATTGTGAATACAAATTGTACAAACGTGAAAGCTGAGAGAGAGTAATCGCAGATTAATGAGAAATGATTAACTATTTATAAAAATATATTATACTGTTAATATTACTGTCAGTCCAGTCAAAAGTTATTATTATTCTAAGACTTAAAGTGGATGGGTTATAAGCGCAGTGTGAGACAACTGTAAATGCGAAAACGACATCTACATCGTGTGTAATAATTGTACATTTTTTGAAAAGTACGACGAGAACATGTTCCCTATACTATTATTATATTACTAACTTTGTTAAATAGATTTAAATATGAATAAATTTGTATAAAAATTAAAATTATAAGCCTACACAATCTTAAATGCAAACCCTATTTTTATCATTGGTGTTTGACATAATTACTGATATCCTAGAAGTTGATGCTTTTAGCGGGCACCGACCACTGTAGTCAATAGCTCAATTCCAGTCATTTTTAATGCAATTAGTTCTCTTAGAAATTAATTACTATTGCTTAGAAGAATTCATACATATTCATCCGCAGGGATTCGATCCTAACACCTAGAGGTCAAAAGTTATTGATTGAGCCATGTGGATAGACTGTTGAGAACGTATTAATTTAAACTTGTAATAAAATTTCTGTTAGTATGTTTGTGATTGAGTATAAATTTGTCCTAAAAAATATATGTTTACTGAAATTTAGTGCCCCAAAATCACTCCATGACTCGGAAATTGGCATTTACCTTAATTCACAACAGTGAAACATGAAAAAATAAACCCACAATGTCGAGAACCATTGTCCGTAGCCCTTTGCGTTACGCGCTTGGTCCCGCACGGCGTAATTACGAATTACTTAAAAGGGAACGTTACTGAGTGGCAGCCCTTTTTAGCGGCTCGATGAATACCCTGGGTCCATATGCAGTCTAATGTCCTGAAGTTTACAGGCCGACAACTACCCGTTGCCTATGCTGTCACGTAAGGAAATATATGGCTGCAACTCATACGACTTTCGAATAACAACCAGTTTTATTTGGGAAAAATAATAATGTAATCGGTGCGTACCGATCATACACGCGATCATACTCGCGTTACCACTGATCCCGCCCTTACACAACACGCTTTTCTGTGTATTTGGTCACACCCTGCCCTACGCTGGCGCTCTCTCTCTCCCCGGCTGAAACCGTGCTCGGACCAAGGCGTACAGGCCTAGCAGCTCATCGAGACCCGTCTGGTGGTGACAAAAACCAGACTTATCTTCTCTGAACCGCATCGCGCTCGTACCATACATTTTTTCATTACTCTACTCGGCACCATTTTCCCAAAAAAGTTGGTTTCTGGATTATAGGAGCTCCTATTTATTTTAGCCTCCTCCATCCTCTAATTGTAAGGCACCATACCCACATAGACTTCACTCATCTTTCATTATTTATTCGTGCCACCTGACTCTCGAAGCTTACCATTCTCATCGCTCTCTGATAGTAAACTCATTTTACCTGATTCCTGAAGCACTATGTATCCCTTTGTAACGTTATCCATCCACGCATACCCCATATTTCCATACCATACATTAACATAAGTTTCCCATATACATCCCAAAGTTTCATTGCTTCTTCCCGGATGTTACCTCATGCATTCCCCCGAGCTTTCGCTTACCCAATATTTATAAGGATTTATAAAAATTACATTTCATAAAAAGTATAAAACACTTTAAATAAGTATAGTAGGATACCTTACATAAGTTGATATATGATTGATCACATTAATAGTCCAGTCTATCATTCCTTACCCCTTGCTACCTTCCAATTTCCAATCCAATCATCCTTCCCTCTGCGAGTAGCACAAGTGTTTGAAAATTTAATAAATGCACGTACATAATTTAGATTTGAAGTGTGATTTCCTGATCAATCAGAAATACATGATATTAATATTATTACTAATTCGTAACTCCCAGTTTCATCCTAGGATAAGATCTCATACTAATTTTAATAAAATTGGAATTACATATACTCAGATCTTTGTAAAAAATCGTACTTCAAACCACAGGAATAAGAATAAACATGCAATAATTATATGGGTTAACAACTTTATTCAACATAACTTAATATTCTCAATTGAATACATGGCATTGTACATTGCCGTATTCTTCTGATATTTTCCACTGTGCAATCGACTCACAAGAGGCAATAATTCCTGCACCTGATCGAGACAACACAAGTTCGCTTTCACCAACTCATTAAAATAACTCAAAACTTCAACTATCTTCTGGTCCTTAGTCAAAAGAAACTTCTGGTAATTTGCATCCAATATCACGCAACCCCACTCAATTAATTTGCGTTCATCTTGAGGTACATCGAGACTCCAAACATGACCATCCTCAGACAATAAATAACAAATATACCTCAGAAGAAGCAATGCATTATTAATCGGCAAATGCGCTCGCAATTGAGGCAATAAAGCAATACTATTGAAGGGTTTCACTAGTATTTTGTCAAGCAACTGACACCTTTCCATGGGTGCTAACGCTTCAGGCAATTTATTCTTTGTTTTATTTGATTCAAAATATTTACTATCCAATGAAAGCACATAATTTAACAATGTCACTCGATACTGCTCGGGAATATCATCAAAGTAATGCAGGCAATTCGCAATTGACTCTAAATCATTTTCATCCATATGTTTGGGTAAAACATCTTCAATTATAGCTGCTTCTGACCACCCCTGCTGACTCAATTCTTTAATGTGATCATTATAAGCAACTTTCTTCTTTTTTGTCTTTTTTGTATTATCCCATTGCGTTGCGATCAATTCTTGAACAAATATAATATCTGGATCATTTGTTTTCATTTTATGGCTACCAACTAAAGCTGCCAAATGTTCCACACTTAATTTGTGGGGAACTACAGCCAAATTTTGCCCAACGCAAAGAAATAAATTACTATCTAAACACCAAAGCTTAGTTCCACTGGTGTATAATTTAAATGGCTGTTTGCATTGGGTCACTTTAAACTGAATATTGTAGATTATCAATAGGGCACCTTCTTGGGAATTGTCAGCTCCATACATGGCAATATAATCACCATTTAGTGCATGCATTGTAACAGGCTCTTTGCATGATATAGAATCCAAGATTGTAATAAAGTTCTCTTCGTTTTTGCCATTCAAAGAACAGGAAAATAATTTTCCATCGGACCCTTCAAAAAATAATTTAACATTAGACACAATAAATATTTAAAATTACACTAGGCAACGCAGCAATTTCTTCTTGGCTAAAACCCCCAAAGGAATTTGTCGCGCTGAAGACGAATATAGCACTGAAAAAACTAATTAGCTATAGTTTTGGAGATATTGACCTTTTTTGTTAATAAAAAATCAAAAATATATAAAATTAGAAAATGAAAAGAGTAAATCAACTCACAAAGTGTAAGAATAACCAATTCTTCCTTATTATTAACCGTGACCACACATCCACTTAACGATACGTCTTCTTTATCTAGAGAAATTCGAAATATTTTGTCGGCCACACTGTTTAGAAGATTAAACACAAAATATCTCTTCTTTTCTGCATTTTCAACAAGTAATCCCCCGAAAAGTTTCTCCTTGTGATAAGTTATAAACACATCTAGAATAGATTCATCTTTTTTGATTATATCAAGAGGTTCCAACTCCTTTCTATCCTCCAAGGCTTTATCAAGTGAAAGCATTGATCCATTTTGAAACACAACAAAAGTCCAATTTGCACAATTCACGAGGGTATGTACAGGTTTGTTAAACTGCAAATTTAAAATTTTAACATCATTCAAATGCTTTAGGCAATACCAGACAATATTTACCTTCAATCTTTTTATTTTGTCCAAATGTTCATCATCTGACCATAATTTCAAAGACGTTTGACTGAAAACAGCACAATACTTCTCCTCCTTTTCATAGTATATTATGGGCGATGTGAACTTATCTTTAGTGCGCCAGCTGATTAGTTGCTTTTGATCTGAAAGCTACACAAATGTTATACTTTTAAGTTTTGTAACTATTTAGGTACCTTATATTTGATAGCAATATTTTCTCCCAGAGTTACAAGAACTTGGCCAGATTTACAATCTGGATTAATTCCTTGTAAACTCTTTTGGTCTATAATAGGGCAAAGCCCATAATAAGAACCCAACTTTGCCATTTTGTAATTTTAAATACAAACAGGCGAATTGTTTTTTTTTAATATAAACTATAGGAGGTTATACACGTGCGGCTCCTTGTACATCATAGGCAAATTTTGAAAGAGAGAAAGGGCCTTCCATGAACACATTAGACAAAGTAAAATGAAAAATAGCTTGTTATATTTCGTATAGGGAATTTGGTTTCTTAAGTTTGGCTGCCCTTTATACAGAATCACACTAATTCGTAATTTTAGTAATAATTCTTAATGAAGGTAACTATTATTTTCTAACTTATCTATAACAATATTTGTTTTATTCAATATTTTATTCAATTTTCAATGTACTGAACACCAATTTGATTTAATAAATTTAAATAACATTAGCTATTTAATTAAAAATACTTTTAATACAGCCCTGTAATGCTGACATTCTTCTAATGTCTACTGCATAGAATTTGTACGTGTGGTTATCGAGCCTAGCGTCATTATTTGTGTTTTACCGCTAAAATCGGAAAATTATACTGAACTTTTACACTGAATTTTATAGGCAACAATTGTTTTTTAAATTATATCTTTAGTCCCTATAATGTATATCTAATACTAGATATATTACCAAATAAAGAATCATGCACATTAAACAGGTAAAATTTTGCATTGTTTTGCTCCCAACAAATACGATATAATGGGTTGCTAGGAAACTAATACAATGTTTTAGGTCATTATACAAGGCTTTAAAAGCTACAGAGATCAAACTGTGGTGGAACCATTTGATAAGCGACACAATGTAGTTGTTGGTCGAAATGGGTCTGGAAAAAGCAACTTCTTCTATGGTGAGTTACTTCCAAATGTGCTAAGATGATGTGTAACTCCATTTTTGATTTTAGCAATTCAATTTGTATTAAGTGATGAGTATTCTCATCTTAGACCAGAGCAAAGGCAAGGACTGCTTCATGAAGGTACAGGGCCAAGGGTAGCTTCAGCTTATGTTGAAATCATCTTTGATAATTCCGATAACAGAGTTCCGGTATGTAAAATATTAACTGAATAACTATCACTTTATAATTGACTTAAATGTACTTACAATTTGTTGTGGATGTATTTTGTAGATTGAACAAGATGAAATCTTTTTGCGGAGAGTGATTGGTGCAAAGAAGGATCAGTATTGTTTAAACAAGAAAGTGGTTCCAAGAAGTGAAGTTATGAATTTACTTGAATCCGCTGGGTTTTCAAACTCTAATCCATACTACATTGTCAAACAGGGAAAGGTATATCTTTATTTTGTTAGTTACTAAACGAATGACTAACAAAGTGCTTGTTTATGTTTAGATTAATCAAATGGCCACATCACCAGACTCACATCGGCTGAAACTACTTCGTGAAGTTGCTGGCACAAGAGTTTATGACGAACGGCGTGAAGAATCACTTGGTATTCTCAAAGAAACTGAAACAAAGCTAGAAAAGATTGAGGAGTTTTTGTCTACCATCACGGAAAGATTAAGTACATTGGAAGAGGAAAAAGAAGAGTTGAAATTGTATCAAAATCATGATAAAAATCGCCGTGCCATTGAATATTTTATTCTAGAAATTGAGCTCAATGAGCAGAAACGCAAATTAGAAGAGTTGGAACGTCAGCGAAATGAATCGTCAAATGAGCAGAATAGTTTAGCAACAAATTTGAAGAAAGCACAAGATAATATTAAAACATTTGCAAAGAAAGTGAAAGATTCGAAAAAGGAATTCTCCTCGCTCAAGGAAGAGAGGGATATTTTAGCGAATGATTTACAGCATTTACACAAAGAGAAAGCAAAATTGGATTTAACAATTAAAGATTTATCTGATGAGGTTCAGGGTGATAACAAATCGAAGGAACGTGCCGAAAATGAGTTAAATCGTCTTGAGGTGTCTATTAAGGAGAAAGAACAGGAGTTAGAGAAGGTTAAGCCACAGTATGAGATGATGCGAAAACGGGAAGAAGAATGCACACGGGAGTTGACGCTAAAAGAACAGAAGAGGAAGGAATTGTATGCAAAACAAGGAAGAGGAAGTCAATTCGCGTCAAAAGATGATCGTGATAAATGGATTCAGAATGAACTTAAGTAAGTTTGATATAATTTTATTAACCTTGCATATGGAAGCTGCAAACAAAAGTAATACCTGTATTTTTGTAGATCACTCAACAAACAAATCAAGGATAAAGTCGACCACAAAGAAAGAATTTCTGAAGATTTACGCCGTGATGGCGCAAACGCGATCAGTCTTAATAAGAAGATCGAAGAACAAACACAGGAAATGGAACGGCAGAAAGTTTGTATTGATGAACATAACAAATCGATATATGAGCTGAAGAAGAGTAAGGACCAGCATCATAGTACCAGAAAGTATGTTTTATTAAATTCCACAGAATTTAAGAAAGTTAAATGTGACAATGTAAACATTTTTTTCAAGAAATGTTTAACGTATTAATATAATAGATAACTTTACTTTTAGCGAGTTATGGAGGAAAGAAAATAACGTACAACAGAATTTAGGAGGCCTCAAAGACGATCTCTTAAAGGCGGATCAAGCATTACGTTCAATGGCTGGCAAACCGATCTTGAATGGTCGTGATTCCGTAAAGAAAGTGCTAGACACATTCAATAACCGAGGTGGTCGTGAAGCGGAGATTGCGAAGTCTTATTATGGTCTCGTGATTGAAAATTTCCATTGTGAGAAGACTATCTACACTGCGGTGGAGGTAACGGCTGGTAATCGTCTGTTTCATCATGTGATTGAATCTGACAGGGTTGGGACACAAATTCTGAAAGAGATGAACCAACAGAAATTGCCTGGGGAAGTCACATTTATGCCTTTGAATCGATTGAATGTTCGGGGACAAGATTACCCTGATGATGGTGTAAGTAGAAGTAGTAGTAGTAAGTAGAATAGTCAGGAATAGTTTTTGTAGTAAAACTTCTATACGCATACGTTGACTAGGTGAATGCCAGCCCAATTTAGGTTGCGTATATCTCAGAAACTATCAATCCAATTTAATTTTTTTTAATGTATGAATTGTTTCAACTTGAGAGCTAGGCTATTTTTGTGTTTAATGTAACCCTTTGAGGGTTCAATTTTTGTGGTGTTAGCAGGAGTCGTACAAGCGCGAAACGCGCATATCGTAGAACTTCTACTAGTACCATAAATATTAATAAAATGAAATACGAAATAATTATCCTTTAATATAAGGATGTGCTATAACGTTTGGTAAATCTCGAGGTAGAACGTTCAATGAAGTTGTTTATGAATATCAAGGGTATTCATGTACCCCAATCGAGTTGAAGAACATTGCGAAATTTAAACTTTGAAACTTTTGATCCGCAGGTGTCGAAACTTATCAGAAGTCAAATGATAAATAGAGTAACTTCTTCAAAATAATATTTCTCATTCCGTAAGCATGTTGTCTCAATCATAAAATCAAGTTACTGAAGTTATTATTGATTACGAAAATAATTATAAAACAATCTTCTAGTTTTACTTCAGATGTGTGGTCAAAGGCACCCTCATTGATTCATATTACCCCAAAATAGTATAATCATTAGAAATTTGTTACATTATTATGTTGGGAATGTGTACTATTCAAACAAGTTATTGCCAATTCAATATTCAGTATTCGGCAAGCTACTCACTTAGGTTATAAGAAGCGCGAATTTGTAAGTAACATTAGGCAGACATTTGTCAGCGATTTCAGTGGAGCACATTTAAAGGCCCACTTGTTTGTTATATAAATTGAATTAACTTAAAGTGGTCAGATTTTGACTAAGTAGTTGCATAGCGGGGGTATTGTTGTAGGTAACGTGTTGGGGTGTCATGAAGTATCGGTATCGATATTTCTGTTTGATATTTATCGATACTTCAGGTATCGTGCCCCTTGGGATATTTTGATGGCAACCTGAGATATACCCCTCAATCGGCCAGTCAAATGCTTGTGCGGACCCGTGACTGATATGCAATCATAGGTTCGACCTCATAATCCTAACCTAACCCACGAAAATAAATTGGGGGATGCAAGTTCAGTAGAATACAAACGTAATCTAGACTCCACAAAAATATACCTCAGAGGGAACATCTCTATTTCGGATATTTCTTAAAGGGATCAGCCTTTTTTATCCACGGCCCGGAGAAATAACTTCGCCTGTTATATTCACTTTTCTTATTTTCATTTGATATATTATCTTATGTATGATTTTTATTTTTTTAGGATGCGATCCCAATGGTATCAAAATTAAACTATGATGAAAAATACGATAAAGCTATGCGGTATTTATTTGGAAAGACATTGATTTGTCGTAATTTGGATGTGGCTACAAAGTTAGCACGCTCCACAGGATTAGATTGTGTTACCCTCGACGGTGACCAAGTAAGTTCTAAGGGATCTCTGACCGGAGGTTATTTTAACACATCTCGATCACGATTGGAGATGCAAAAAACCAGAACTGAATTAATGGAGCAAGTCAGTCAGTGTGAGAAGGAACTGGCGAGTCTCCGCGAAGAATTACAGACTACAGAATCGGCAATTAATAACATCGTTTCCGACATGCAGAAAACCGAAACGAAGAATAGTAAATCGAAGGCTATTTACGATAAAGTTAAAGGTGAGATTCGTCTAATGAAAGAACAAGTATCGAGCATTGAAAGATTCCGAGGTTCCAAGGAACGCTCTCTAGCTCAGTGTACTTCGAATCTGGAGGCAATGCAAACGACAAAAGAAGGTTTGGAATCCGAATTGCACCAGGAACTCTTATCCCAACTTTCCGTTGCGGATCAACAGGAAGTGGATAATTTGAATGATGATATTCAGCGTTTGCAGAAAGAAAATAAGGAGGCTTTCTCCAGTCGTATGAAGCTCGAAGCAGAGAAAAATAAACTCGAAAATTTACTGACAAATAATTTGATTCGTCGTCGTGATGAAGTACTTCATGCCCTGCAGGAAATTTCACTAGAGGATCGTAAGAGACAATTGGTTAATTGTAAGGCTGAACTTACTGAAGTTGACAAAAAAATTTCTAAAGTTAATACTGATACTACAAATGCAGATACAAAAATTAAGGATTTATCAAAAAAATTGAAAAGTGAGCAGAGTGAATTGGACAAGTGGAAAAAATCTGAGAAAGAAGCTGAGGAGAAAATCAATGAAGACGCTCGACATCTAGAAAAATACGCCACGAAACAGAGAATGCTCGAGGATTCAATTGAGGAATACGTTAAGAAAATACAAGCCCTAGGAGCAATGCCGTCCGGGGAATCTGTTCAACGTTTCTCCCGAATGTCTTCAAGAACTCTTTTCCGTGAGCTGGAGAAAACCAACAATGAACTGAAAAAATTTGCTCATGTCAACAAGAAAGCTCTGGATCAGTTTATGAGTTTCTCTGATCAGAAAGAGAAATTAACCAAGCGTAAAGATGAATTAGATCGTGGCAACGAGAAGATTAAAGAGTTGCTCACCTCGCTGGATCAACGCAAAACGGAAGCAATCCAACATACTTTCAAGCAGATTTCGAAATTCTTCAGTGAGGTCTTCAAGAAATTGGTGCCGGTTGGCAAAGGTAAACTAATCATGCGTAAGATTGATAACGACGAAGGAGGGGAGATTGCGCCTGAAGATACAGCCGATGTCTATACTGGTATTGGTATTAAAGTCTCTTTCACCGATTCGGATGCGGAAATGAAGGAGATGAATCAACTGTCGGGCGGACAGAAATCTCTGGTAGCGTTGGCGTTAATTTTTGCCATCCAAAAATGTGATCCGGCCCCGTTCTACCTATTTGATGAAATCGATCAGGCGCTGGATGCCCAACATCGTTTTGCTGTAGCGAACATGATCCACGAATTGACTGGCGAGGCACAATTTATTACGACTACTTTCAGACCGGAATTGCTTGAGCATGCGAATAAGTACTATGGTGTTAAGTTTAGAAATAAAGTCAGTCATGTTGAATGCGTTTCGAAAGAGGTAGCCAGAGATTTCGTTGAAGATGACCAAACGCATGGATAAGAAAATTGGTGGTGGCGGAATTTGATTAATTGAAGAGTAGTTGTAGAAGAAACTATTATGCCGACGATATATGCAAAGTAATAAATTTAATAAATATATGTTTTGATTTTGATTTTAACATCGTCTACAGTGGGTATTAGATTCATTCAATTTATTTTCCTTAGAAGAGGACTTATTTCTGATCTACATCCGCCGGTATTCGAACCTGGGCCGATGTGGTCAGGGACTACTCATCACTAAGCCACATGGCGGAAGATGCTCGTCTTCCTCAGATGGTACCTTGGGACGCATTGTCCTGTTGTCCAATGAAAATGTTGAACACTTTCTGTGAAAGTTCGACTACTACCTATTGGTTTTAATGGGCACTTTATCCATTTCATGTCGGATATGTTTTTCTGTGTTCGCCTTCATTCGTTGATCCACGGTCAGTTCGCAAAAGGGTGCCAGATCTACTTGCTTGCACTGCATCTCTATCGTAGCCATGATGGCTATTTTTGTAGCCTTGAACCCAGATTGGGGTACGGAGATTGTTCATACCCGATGTGGTTTTGGTATTTCCTGAGAGTACGACTTCCAAGCCTTTAATATCACCTTTTGTTGTATCTGGCTATATGAGCAGATGACGACTATGCACACACGCCAATAGAAATTATTTCAGATTGCAGAATGGTGGAACTAAGTCCCAGCGCTATAAGGCTTTTGTGTTCTTGGTTTAGGCTACATATAGAAACACGCATGTCCGTGCTAATTCTTGCTTGGAAGCCAGAAAAAAATTCCCTTTTGAATTCACGATCCTATACGGAGGCTATTCAGGCGTTCCAAAGAGCATCGTAAATTATTTCTCAAAGACAAGTTGGTTTGGCATAATATCGATAGATCTGTGTACTGTAACCCATAGATACGGATACAGTTACAGTTAGGTTACGGTTAATTAGGGATTTCAAGTTGACCCATCCAATCTCTGACCACCTTTTTTGTACTTACAAACGAAGTTCATACTAATAACGGACTAATCACTATACTGATGGCGAATCTTGGTCAGTTATTGACCCATGCAAGCTTTTCACAGGCCTATGTTTGCTAGGTAACCTCATGGAGAGGGATACCCGTCGAGGCACCGACTCCCAATTTAACCCACGTCCTCATCTCGAGGATTCTACGTGTTTAGAGCAGTTCAAAGGCCTCATCTGCCTCACCTCGCTTCAACTTTAAGGTTGCAAGCATTCATTCGAAGGTTACCTCAATTTTCTTATATCCGGCATGATTAAAATAGGGTCATACTTGGTTTTGCCTAGTGAGTCTTTGGATTTAGTGACCATATGCCCCCACTTTCTCGGAACCAATTTTAGTTGCTCTTTGCCATTGATACTGGAGACTGACCCACCTCGGAATATCCTGTAAATCGCTTACGCACCTATAACTGGAATTTTAAACCCGCAATGAGACATTCATCTTCTGACGATATAAGTTGTTTCGATGCAATTTATAGAATTTAATTTAAAGACTCTTCACTTGTGTATTGGAAAAAATAATTAGAAGGTGACAAGACTGTAGATTGCCTTGGTTTTGCTCGACGTCGTCTCGCCTCGCTGCGTCGAGCTTCGAATTTCGAGGTCCGATGCGTTCACACTGCGAGCGCGCTACGGCTTCGCATTTCGGTGGCACCCACCCATCGGCTTTGCTGCGCCCTCGTCTATACCGTTGATGGATTCATGACTTCTACACATTTGTTTTTTCTCCATTTCATCTTACCTACTTTTCGTTAGGAAGGTTCGTTATCTCTACAATGCTTGTAAAAATTTGTAAAGCCCGACCAGTTTAATTACCCTGGCTTTGAGCAAACTAGCAATACTATCTCTTTTTAACTACATTTGTTAGACAAGGGTAGGCATAGAAGCCCAAAGCCAAAGTCGCCGGTGTGAACGACGCCTTATTGCCAGTTTTCATAATATCGGTTGATATCGGTCATAAGATAATTACAATACATGATTGTTTAGTCTTTTAGAATTTTAGTCTAGACTCCTTAGACGTGCTTATTGAAACAAATATATAAACTAGCAGTAGATCCCCTTTATTTTGGCATTTAATTGTACCCTTACAAACTCCTTTTACATTACATTAAAAAACTCAACAACAATTTAAAAATAATATCTACAAACCAAATAAATAAAAAAATAAATAAATAAAAATAAAATAATTGATGGAATTCACTGTCGGTTGTTGGTAAAACATTTTAAATAATTAGCACAGAAGTTACACAAACTT